>CM035169.1:0-210000 GCA_020205615.1 Panax quinquefolius | reverse complement strand
TCGTAAGAATATGTGAGTGATTCATACACAACATCTCTTTCTTTTATCAACGGTTCTACTAATTGATATGTTTCCACAAATAATTGAAATTCAATTTCTTGGTCAGTATCTTCAATTTTTGGAAACTTATAAAGTTCTTCAAATCGAGCCCGATCAATGAACCTACAAAATCCTTCAAATCAGATATCGATTAAACCCGGTATTGTAGACATTCCTCATTTTTTTCCATCTCTAGCATTTTTCATTTCCCATTTATCGAAAAATCCCATTATTATCTCATTCTTCATCGAATCATATAGATGATCTAGCAATGTTGGAATTTATATTACATTTCTTGAATCACATGAAATTTAACCCAACTCCATATCCGGAATGGAATGTATGAAATACGTATGAATCGGAGGAATAAAGAGAATTTTCTACTCAAATTGGAATGGAATTTGAGAAAGAATCTGAATGGAAAGGAATTGATAAAACTTTCCTAGAAAATGAATTCGCCCACTTAGCTTACTTACTATGTTATGGAATTTTGTATAGAATATCAAAAGGATTCAATTTCTACCATTATTACGATATTACATATTCCAATCCGCTTGAATACCGTAAAAACTCAATGGATTCTTTATTTGATCTTTTCGCTAAAATAAAGAAAAGACATAAAACTTCGAAACAAAAAAAAAATAGAGTCGATTTTTAGTACTTAACCCCTTTATAGATTCCATTGTTCAAAAAAAGGATTCACGAGAGAGAGAAAGATTTTTACCTATTTTAATAGAATTCATAGAATACGATGCGGATTGTGAAGTGTATAATGAAGTGTATAAGAGGGTTGTATTTATTAAATAAACACGTCCGTAAGATATAGCTATATCGTCTTCTCTTTTATTTTATTGCCATTCTATTCGGGGTTTGTATGGGTTGTGCTTCTATCAAACCAAAATTTTGATTATTTATTCTATGAAAGTTTGAAGCGAAAAAATTCACGAGAATTCCTATAGGCAATATATATAAATAAAATAACCAATTAGATATCCTATCTGTAAACAATTTACGCTACATGGTTTACATATACTCATATATTGTTATAATTCAAATAGAGAAGGATTTTTATTGAAAAGAAAAAAAACCTTGAATAAACACCGATTAGTTATGTATCAATTTTTTTCTTATGTCATTAGGAATACACAAATTGAGATTCAAATCCAAGAATCGTTCATGAATTCGCAATCGTGACAAATAGTTAATGGTTCAAATTTGTCATGAATTTTTGCTTTTGGGACTGAAAATCCACATTTGACTTTTCAATATAAAGAAAGGTGAGGGGAAGTTTTTAGGCATTGTGTGTTTTGAGATACTATACAATCAATCGAAGGGGTGGATCAAATCCAATCAAAAGGGGAAAGGCTTTCTTTTCTAAAAAAGCGATTAAGAAAAACAGTTCAAGATACAAGTACAAAAAAAGAAGTTCATAATCCAACTCTAAGCGGAAATTTTTCATCTATTTTTTGTATCGTTTTGGCGATATGGTAAAGTGGTAAAAGGGGAATTTGCAAATCCTTTTTCCCGGTGGCAAATTCGGGTGTCGCTTTGATCAACAAAAGACTCAAAATCTATTATTCTCGTTTCATCGATATATAACTCACACCAATTATTCCACAGCCAAGCGGTAAAAAGCAATTTGTGCATTCGATTCGGAGGTTTTCTAAAGCTAAAATAAAAGATTGTAAATCTTTGTATCTGAGGATTCAAGGAAAGATTAGAATGGTGAAGGGGTTATTAAGACTTCCATTCCCTTCTATTCTACTACTAATGTTGTAAGACCCCAACTTATTATTAATGAAATTTAATTTTCTCTATTTATTATTTTGAAATAGTAAGGGTTGATGTGATTAATGTGGATAGTTAGGGGTAAAATACGCAAATATTTCAAATAAGCAAGTGGTTATAAAATATTCATTGTTGTTTGGGAATATTCGTTTGGTCGTGGAATATTAAATGCTTGTCGGGAATATTCGTGATGCGACGATAGCGACCATGTGGGGCCCATAACTGAAAGCGATTGGATGAAGAAAACGATAAATATAAGTTGGTTAAAAATAATCTACGTAGTTTTACCATTAATACTGTTAAAATACTCGGTGGTTAAAAACACAAGAAGATACCAGATTGCACCAATTATTGATTCTTACGTAAGAATGCACTACTCAATAATGGTTACGATAATTACTTTATTCAATTATTTTATTGATTCAATAATTCTTTGCGTTGATATTTTATATTCTTTGTTGTTTCAATAATTGTCATTACACAATATTTTTCATTATCGAAGCAATAATTCATATTATCGAATAATATTATTAGATAACATTATTGGCAATGTCTAGAAAGTTACGCCTAAGGAGAGGTTTGGTCACCTAATTGCTTGCGCCAAGAAGGAGAGAAATTTTATTAGAAAGTCCCTCTTTCTTTAGGAACCTACCGGTTGTCGATATTGTGATTCTCGTAATATTATTTGTGAATAATTAATTATTGATTCATATGATGAGGAAAATATTGATTTTATGTGGATATAGATGGAGAAAAATTTTAATGTGACAATTGTTGAAAATTGAAATTTTATCTTTTTGAGATAAGATAATGTATTATTATATTTTAATAATATAATAATGGTGATATTTTTACAACGAATGTGGGATATATGAGTATACTGAGGAGGAAGAGTATTTTTGTTGCAATAAATGTTTAAAACATGTTAAACATGCTCGGTGGACCCCATTTATTAGTCGAAATTTGATTATAGCACGTAAAATCGCTTGGTTTGTGGATTTCTTCCAATTACATTTGGAATTTGGAAAAATTTTCTTCTACAAAGTTTTAGAGAATTGAATTTCCTATAAAACTAGCGAGATTGAATTTTCCGATAAAAGGACTATTTATTATGAATTATTGATGTTCAAATTCTGAATAATTAATTTTTGGAAGTTTTAATTATTTTAAATAATAAAAACGTTTTTGATTTGTTTGGTAGACTTATTTGTTGTCAAGCATGGCTGAATTCAGATCATAGATTGTGTGCGTAGGAATTTATATATAATATATTAATATTATATTAAATTTTCTGCTTTGGAATTCTAAGCAATTTCCTATAAATAGGGTGCTTAGGTTAGAATTGAAAATCACACCAGAAACTGAAGTTTTCTCTCTCTATATTATCGAGCGTATTCTTGTGAGTATTTTGAGTATAATTTGAGTATTGCTATTATTAAGTTGCAAGTTCAAGTCATAGCTTTATATCCTGTTTTAAATTTAAAGATCGATCTTTCGAGGTAAGGGATATTATTTTTTTTTCAGAATGATATTATTTCTTCAATATCATTATGTTGAAATATTGATCTGAAGTTTTATCAAATTTGGAACTTTTGGTGTCTGAGTTACTTATTCACGATATACGACTATTCACGTATACTGACACTTATTCACGAATACTTAAGACTATTCATCGAAAAATAAAAAATTTTTCTTTTCGTCCAAAATATCTATTCGGATACTAGCTTTGATTGTATCCATGTTTTGATCATTCTTAAATTTTACACCATTGCGAATATTTTTGAGGTATTTTTGGACGTGAATAAAACAAAAGTACGAATCCTTAATCATTAATCCTTGTCATTTTGTTTCAATCGGATTCGCTTTTTTAAAAATATTTTTCATCATCTTCATCTTAAATGATGATATTATGGAATATCTTTGGCCTCAGTAGTGCAAAGATGAATGATTTCTGAAGAATATCTTTGGCTGTGTAGTCAAAAAGATGAGCAGTGTTTAGATGAACATGACGGTGATGAATATCTTTGGCTGTGTAGTGCAAAGATGAATATGTGATTCCGGATATATATCGATTGATGTTACTGAGGATAAAAGATAGACGATGAACTTTTAAATTCATACATGGAAGATAGTAGTTTGCATTCTCTACTTAACTCTTCTAATGAATTATTATTTCATTAAATATTGATTTAAAATTTGTTGTCTATCAGATTCTATTAGATTTTTCCCCTCGTTGAAGACTAACGGTAATTTTTGTATATTATCTTAGTCATAATATTCTTTATCGAGCTAGTTGAGCTCACCCTTTTCCTTTTGTTCCATTTTTCTCGTGGAGGCGAGAATATAATGAAGTGCGTAGTCTGGGGTATGGAATGAAGGTTCTAGAGAGAGTTGTTTAGTAGTCCTCACCAATTTTTGTAAAATAATGTATCAATAAATGTGATGAGAATTTATTTGAGTATAGATATTATCTGAAGATAATATTTGTATTTAAACTTACAGCTTTCTTGTTGTAATAATAAAGTTGTAGTTGTTTACGTACTCATGTATTGACAACTCGGAATGGGTGATGTATACCTATTTTGGGGGCGCCACAAATGTCTCACCGACCGGGTTTTGAATTTGGTTGGATAGATTGGATAGGAATTTAGTAGAAGTGGATTTATTGGATTGGTTCATCAATAGTGTTCTATTGTAATCCTTTTTGACTCTACACCGCTGATTCCACTATTATTAATGAGCAATAATGGAATAATTCCTTAATAGAGATAGGGGACATAATTCATATGGATATAGTAAGTCTTCTTCAATTTGCTTTAATGGTAGTCTTTACATTTTCCTTTCACCGTAGTATGGGGAAGAAGTGGACTCTAGAGGTACTACTAATTGATTGAGGAATCAAACCGTATCAATTGTTTTATAGATCGCTCATAACGCTGTTTTGCGATATATACGCACTTTATATGAGAAAAATATAGACATAGTGGTTGTCTAACGAGATACTATGCATAATAAAATTTTGCCTTAAATAGTCACATTTTACAAACTTACCATTGTTTTATTATTTTCAAATTTAATTTCTACTTTATCGACTCATTTCATATCAAGGTTCAAGCATTAAAAATCATGAGGTTTATTTTTTATTCCCTTTCGAAATCTAAAGAAGTGCTCATAGAACTCCTCATCAATGAATCAATCCATTTTTTTCTTGAATGCTGAAAAAAAAAGATTCTTACTTTATTTTATTAAAATATGCCCGTAATAATCCTTTTTCTTTTCGTTGATTTGATTCTTTCGATAGATCACGAGACCGAGATTGCAAATAATAAGAAATCTAAATCTAAAATTAGAACTATAAAGTAAGACAAGATAATTATTTCAGATTGATTCGGAACAAATAGGTGTATCAAAAAAATAGAAAGGGTCCTATGTAAATTCCATATATTATCTTGATATCTACATATATCAAGATAATATTGTAGATTGATCAACACTAAGCCTCTGTCTTTATTATAAAGTACAACTTTATACACTACAATAACACTACTATTATAGTATGGTAAGAAAGAAAGAAAAATATGAATCTTTCTTTCTTATCATACTATACTATCGGATCTCATAGAATCACCGCCGATTATAGTCCCGCTTTCATTTCATTTAAGACGCCTTGAAATTGGAATCATTTTCCTTTTCTTCAACCATTGATAAGAACTCGAAGTCAAGTTTCATTCAAATTAATTAATTCTTTTTATTTTTTATTGACTTTTCTGCTTTTTACGTAAATGATAAGCGTAAAAGCGGTAGGAACTAGAATGAATAAAGTCAAAGAGCAATAAATGCAAGAATATTTACTTCCATAATCTCATCGTTTTTTTTACTTCACAATAACTCGGGATTTAATCCCATAGAGATGATAAATCTTTCGCCTATAAATTCAATGAATGAATTACCTCTCAATGATCTTGAATCGGATCAAGATCATGAATAACAATATCTCGAGCTATCAAATCAATTTGTCGTCATGAATTGAATAGTATAACATAGGAAGATCTTTTATCCATACCAAATCCAAAATAGGATTCCTACCAATCAAAATTACTTTATTTTTCATTCTTTTCTTTCTTTTCTATAACCTACCTTAAGTCTTCCTTGTACAATCGTCGAATGAAGTATTATCTTATCGACCACCGAATCCCTTTCCATTAGTCACAAACGCCCAACAAACAATAGAAGCAAAGTGGAAAAATAAAGGAGTTACGTTCTAAACTCCGGTTTTTTAATGATCTAATTTTCTTGGAAGACAAAGAAGTGTGATAAAGATGAGTCCGAGGATAAAAGAAGGAATATTCTATCAAATGAAATTTCAATATTTTTTTTAGTTTAGGGTTTGTTCTTTCGTTGGTGGGCCTCCTAAAAAAAATAGAAAATATAGGAAGGAAAAAGTTGATTCATTCCGTTGCTAATGCTAAGAGGAGTAGGATCTTTAATGGATCTTTATCCTTCTTTTTTGTACCCTCCCCCTAGGTTATTAGTACTGGGACACATATATCAAAAGTTCAGTGTGTCATTTGAATGAAATAGATTTTTTCAACTTCACATTAGTAATTGAGGTTACACAAACAAAACCGGGTCCAGAAGGAGAGATTTTTTAAGCTGGAAAGGGATTTTATCGGGGGAATTATGTTAAATTCATTTTGTATTATACAACAAAGAAATTCCATTTTCGTATGTGCCCCTGAGAAACATATAGTCTTATAAACCATGAATGAAATTGAAGCAGTCTTGTTAATATTATTACAATTATTATTATTTTAATTTTTAAAGGAGTTTTAGAATTAATTTAATATAAGTACTCTCATTTATTCATAATAAGATCAGGAGATAAATTAATTAAAAGAGTTTAATTAATTATTCCTAATAAGATTAGGGAGTCTAATTAATTAAAGGAGTTAAATTAATTAAATAATATCTTATTTTTATAATATTAAAAGGGTTAGCTGATATCTTTATAAGAGGGTCTTATGTCAGATATGATGGGACGTGATTCTAATTATTGGAGAGAACACTTTTTTTTTCCTACAGAGATAGAAAACCAGGGTTTAGCCAACCACCTTACTTCTTGAAATAAAAGGAATGAATCAAATCCGGTAGATTCAAGTTGAACGCGGAAAAGATTTGGAGGTGAACTAGTACCTAAGGAAGCTCGAATCTTCAAGAGTATAATTTTTATTCTTCATATTTTTGTTTAATTAATAATTATGCATAAATGATGATCCGGGTATATGGTTTGTAAAAATTTTAAAATCTATTTTTACGCTTCTGTTTTACTTTGATACAATTTGATTGTGTTCATGAATCTTACAAACCTAACATTGTATAATTATGTAAAATGAACGGTGAGATTTATCTCAAACTTTGGACGACCCAGATTATTTATTAGGATGAACGGGAAATTCAAAATCAGTTCTATTTTGTTAGATAGATTACGTTGTCAGCCAAACATATCCGAAAGTATTTTATTTTTCTTTTCTTTTCTCACCTGGGGTGTAAACGAGTCGAATCTCAGCGAACACCTTCATGCTCAGATTTGACTCGACTCAAAAAAATCAAGCTCGGATTCGATAAGAGATTTATATTTTTGTGCCAGATTCGACTTAGATCATTACTCGGATCTACTCGGCTCGTAAGTACTCAGCTTGTTTACAAAGTGAGTTACCCATGAGCCTTCAAATCGAGTTTCGAATATGAACCATTTCACTTAAAATCGAACCACTACATACTAAATTGGTTACTTAACTAATATTTATATATAAAACTTTTTCATTTTTATTTATGTATTGAAATTATAAAGAATGTAATAAAAATTGACATTCAATTCATTGATTTATTAAAATTCAAGTTTACAATATTTCATACTACACTTTATAAATTATAAAGATTGATACAAATATCACATATTTAACTTACTATCATGGATCAGACCAATATTCGAATATGATTCATCGAGCAGGTATCGAGTATGGTTCGAGAAAAAATGAAATACTCGAACCCTAATCTGAGCGAACAGTGGTATGCTCGAATTCGACTCGTGTATCATTAAATAGAAAACGAGTATGGATCTCGGATCAACTTCGAATTCAAGCTTTGGATCCAGGGACGAAACCAAGATTTGTTCTTGGGGGGGGGGATTTTTTTTAACAACATAATATATATTCATAATTAAAAAGTAAAGTTCCACCATTACAAAACATATTTTTACTTAAACAAAGATAATGTAGTAATAGATTTGCTTTACCAAAGACAACAAAACATAGTAAAAAAAGTCTTTTAAAACATATCTTCGTCAAAATTGCAGCCAACGTTCTTTCAAATCATGAAATCCATCTATGATTGATTCTTACTGAACTGTTTCGCAATTTCTTTTTCAATATAGACAATAAGAGAACAATAAAATATATTATTGAATAATATACTAGAGCTGAGACTAGAGTTATTGGGCAAAATTTGAACGAATAAAATATATTATCAATAAGTGGGCTAAAAAAGTGTTCACACTTAACAACAATTTTTTTTTTCAGATCTTGGGGGGGCCATGGCCCCCTGCAGCCCTCAAATAGTTTCGTCCCTGTTTGGATCATATTTTCGAGCCGATTTCAAGTTGAGTACCAAACTACTTGGTTCGGCTTACACCCCTATATGGAGTAAACTAGTATGTGTTTTAACAAGTAATAATATATTTAATAAAATACAAATGATTTTAAATTTTCCGCTCACTAAATAAATTATTTGGGTCGTTCAAAATTTAGAATAAATTCCACAGTTCATATAGTGTCGGAGGTACGGGATACGGCTAATATCATTAATAATACTCCATTTATTTGGACACAATTTATTGTAGTTTGACGAACTTGAGGACGGACATTTGTAGTTGTCCCATCAGTCTTCTCTCCCTCTCACACTCCCATTTTTCTCGTCGCTTGTTTTGTATCTTTTTCCAACGCGTCCATCAACTTTCCTCCCCCTCCCTCTAAAAGCCTTCATCCCACGAATTCTATTTAATCCCCCCCTTCTAAACCTAATTTCTCTAAAATACCTACGAGTCCAATCAATGTGTGGCGACTTGTAGTAGATAATTCAGAGAGACCGACGAAGAGAATGGTTACAAGTAGAGAGCTGTTGGACCGATGGAGGGACATTGAAGACGAAGACGAAGACGAAGACGAAGACGACGATAATCCTGCTTCTTCTACTCGTTTTCGTCGGCTTAAAGAGGACTGGTTCGTTTCTCATCTGATCTGCTTCATCCTCTCTTTCAATTTCTCCTTTTATGTTATAATTACCAATCATTCATCAGTTTTCTCATTCGTAAGTTTTAGAATATCAGTTCATGTTTCTTATCCACAGTTTAAACGTTTGGTTTTATAGGCTCTTCCCTTAATTTCTGACGTTTTCCCTGTTATATTTATCAATCTCACCCACCTTTTTATTTTATCCCTTTTAAATCATGCTAAGGTAGGCGGACCCAGGAATTCTCAACTATGGGGAGAGTGAAAGTTTAAAAAAATAAAAATAAAGAACTATAATGAAATATTTTTAATTAATATTATAACATAAAAGGTGAGAGGAACTATACTGACATAACAATATCCAAAATAACACGACTATATTACAATATACAAAATAACTAAATTGTAAAAGATAAATTGACCAAGCAAAGTTTCTTTAATAATAAAACCAAAGAATACCCATTACAATTGTTATATAAATGGCTTAAATATGAATTAGTACCCTAAACTATAGGTCATATTCCACTTCGGTGATTCACCTTTCAATTTTATCAATTAAATGATTGAACAATTAATTTTTTCCAATTGTAATAAATTGAACCGCCACGTCAACAATTGCTGACGTGGCTTAAACACGTGACATGTAAAAACTGATGTGTTAAAAAGACTCAAATTGTAATGAATTTAAATAATTTTATATGAAATTAAAAGGAAAAATAATTTTATATAAATAACTATAATACTTCTAACAAATTCACCAAATTATTATCATCTTCAGTGCAGCACCGCCCTAGCCGTGCCACCAGATTCATAATCAGTCACAAAGGTGAGGTGTTGCAGCTGCCAAAACCATAACAAACCTTAACCACCACCATCACCTCCCTTAAATACGCAAAGATTAGAGAAAAAAGAATAAGAAAAAAAGGGAAAAAATGGAGAAAATAAATCAAGAAAACAACACTAAATTCCAACACCAGATTTCCTTTTTTTCGATCGGAGATAGGTTATTAAACCATAACTGTACGGTTTTTGATTGGCAATTGTTAGCGGCTCGATGGAACGATGGTGACGATCGTAGGTTGTGGCGGTGGAGCTAGGATTCCACCCTCATCAGGATGCACCAGAAACCCACCATACCCTAGATTTGTCTTGGTGGCATCTTATCTGGGATAAGAAAAAGAGAAATAGAAGAAGAAAATGAATCATTTCCACCATCAAAGTATACCCACCTCTCTCTTTCTCTTTCTGCAATAATTTTGGAAGATGAGGAATTCAAACACTTTCCTCTTGTTTTGATGATACCAGATTTAGAACTTTAGATGATGAATGGATTGACTAGTTTGCAGATATGTTCTAAGTTTAAGGGTTTTTGTTTTGGGAATTTTTACTTCAAAAAGTGAAGCAAGAGGAATATGAGGAAGCGTGGCTTTGATTTTGATTTGTTTATATGTTTAGTTATTTAATACTTTTTGTGTTGAAGAATGAGGGTTTAATTTGATTTAAGTTTAATTGATTTATTATCAACTAAATGTATAAGAACTTGCTTTGATTTTCTAATTTTTGTTATGCTTTATTATGTTTTTTCCCTTTGAAAACATTAAAATTGTAAAAATAAATAATTTTTAAAACACATCAACACTAATATCCTACGTGTCCTATCCTCGTCATCAATTTATGACATGTCGGTTCTACATGTCCTAACCACATCAGCAATTGCTGACGTGACTGTTCAATTTGTTGCAATTGAAAAAAATTAATAGTTCAATCATCTAATTGACAAAATTGAAAGATGAATCACCGAAGTGGAATATGATCTATAGTTTAGGGTATTAATTCATATTTAAGCCTATATAAATATACAGTACTTCCTCTATTCTACAAAAAATAAAAAAGTCCTATTTGTAAAACTTACAAATTTTAAGGATATGTTTTATTTTTTGCATGTAACAATATAATCTAGAGGGAGAGAGACTCTCTTCACTTTCCATTGGCATCCTACATTTGGAAAGCAAAGGCTCCATTGAAGATTCAAGTTTCTGTATGGTCTTTAGTTCATGGTAGGTTTAAATACTAATGACATGCTACTGAGGAAGAGACCCTAATTATCCTTTGTTTTTTCCCCACTTTTTTGTCTGTTTTTTTTTGGTGGACTTCCAGGTTTTTGTATTGTAACCTCTTTCTTTCTGTCTAATAAAATATCCTTTTATTTAAAAATAAATAAAAGTGTACATGTATAATAACCATATGATAAAAGGCTGCAAAGGCATTAAGAGCCTTTTATATGTGATTTAATAAGGTGAGAGGAAAAATTAAAAAACTAACTATATGAATACTTCAGTCTTTAATTGTATGTATAATTGTAATAAGTACCTTGTTTTTCTCACTATTCAGGTTTTCAGATGCATTCAACTTTTTGATTCACTTGTCAAAAGAATATCACATCTGGTGTGGTTCTTGGGATTTGATGGGACCACTTCTAGAAACATTCTATAATTATTTTAAAGATGAACGTCATGATTCTCCTTTCAAACTTTTAAGGAAGAAGATTTCTGAAGAATTGCGTCACTGCACACAATGCATTTGTCATCACCATCAAGCCCAAGAGAGTTACAGTATGGAGTATGAGTCGAGTTCAGTTAGGCCGCTTATTTTTGTGTTGCGGAGTCTTGATGAAGAAAGGGTAACTGAACACTTAAAAGAGATTAATATAAAAATAGAACGGGGAGAGTATGATCCAGTTTGTGACAACGCTGAAGTTGTTAGCGTCATGTTTGAGGTATATTTTGACGTTCAATCTCTTGTAAATTGCTTTTCTACTTTTGAAATACAGAACATCGTATTTGCATTGTTCTTTCCTAAAATTACTCAGTTGTTACTGTTGGGGTTAAGTTGTTCAAATGTTGCTTTTATTAGGTGCAGGCCCTACTTTGATTTGTGGAATAATTTAGTTATTAAAATCCTATGATGTAATCTGGCTAACTAGGGTAGACTTTCATCATAAGCTCTTCCTATCTATAACAGGTTTTCATCTGGTCTTGTTTCCTTCATTGTTTTCCATTTGCCTTCAAAACATTCTTTAGCTTAAGCACCCCAATTGTGTGAACTGTGAACTTATTTTCTCTGATCTCCTTTATGCCATCAATACATAATTATTAGCTTACAACTTCTTACAACAACTTTCCTTCTATCCTTAATGGGCTTATCTTTAACCAAAGCACTAACATCATAACTCCTAATAGAATCTTGTCCTCCCCCTCGCTTAGCAAGTCTGTATATATTTTCTCTCTGATCTGTATACCTATTCATAATAGAGAATCTATGCTCTAAACCTAGCATAGTTATTACCCAGTTGGCGGAGCTGTGTACTGGGATAGAAACACTTTTAACTTTAAATTTTTGTTTCTGAGAGTTTAATACCAAAATAAATGTTTCACTAGTTATATTACATGTTTTGCTGCACAAGTTTCCTTTATTTAAAAAAACAAGTTTTGTTTTACTGCTCATTATTTAGTCATGATTGACTGCTGTTTTGTTGAATATTTCCGATTGAGTTTCAGGTTTTAATGTTTCCTGTCTTGTTGGATGACCAATCCTTGGTTGCGGAGTTTCAATTTTTTATTGAAGCAGTTGATAACTCTCATGAATTGACTTTGTCTGGATTTCAACGGTATCCGGTATAAATTCCTGGTCATTTAGTTTAATTATGCATTTACTTTCATTTCATTAGTTCGTCATGCTTTCTTGCTCTCATTTCTCAGGGAGTTTATGCTTTACTTTTCCTTAAAAGCAGAAGGGCAAGGTCTATTGGTTTCCGCCTAGCTGTGCACATGGGAAAATTGAGGTACTTTTCTAAGTGATAGTAGCAAGCCAATCCACTCTGGTACAGAGGCCAGCTAGAAGTTTTATTTGTACGTCATTGTGACAATGCAGCTGGATGAGCTTGATACTTAGTTGTGATGTCTTTTGAAAGTATAATGTTCCATCAAAAGATTCTCATGGATCCTGGTTGGTTTTCATTCTTATCCTTTTTTGTATGTAGGGGAGCAGCAGATGTGGAACCGCTGCAGCCTTTGCTCAAGAGATACATCGGTTTTTTGGAGACAGAAGTCCTGTCATCAACTACTGAGACTTATAGGCCAAGAGTGCAGCTTGAGCGTATACCCATATGGCATGGAATAAAAGCATTGTAGGAAGCTGTGGTCTTAGTTGTAAATTTTTAGTTGCTATATTCAGCGATGTTTTTACAGGATCTAATTATGTTGCTTCATCTGTATCTTGAAGGCTTGGGTTCTTAGAGCCTCCTGCATTTGAAGAAGGGATATTGGAGCATTATCCCATTTTTTTGAGTATTGTACTAAACCATATAAGTGATGATTCCTTGGAATTTTCATTTGCAGTAAACTGTCTGAGAATACTCTTTGAAATGCTTGGTATGCTTTAATTCATTGTGTACTTTTTGGGTCCATCCTTTCCTCATTCACAATACTTAATCACTTGTTCAATGTTACCTAACACAGTTTTCTTTTCCCGTCTTCTTTAAGGATGTAAGCTTTGGTTATCGGCTACATTGTCTCCAAATGTGATGCTTAACACGCTACTGGGTCAGTGTTTCCACACTCGAAATGAGAAAAGCCATAAAGATATTTTTGATCTTTTCCAGCCTTTTCTGCAGGTCTGTCCTACATCATTCTGCCATTGTGATTTGCAGTCCTCCAGTGGTTGTGTGCTTTTATTTTTTTACTTCTTTATTTCTAAACCACCGTGCATGGTAGTAGCCATTCATGTAACGCCACTGATGTTTAAATGTCCAATCTTTGCAGTCCCTTGAAGCTCTGCAAGATGGAGAACATGAAAAGCAACGGAGACATTGTCTTTATTTTCTCCTACACCAAGTGACTGTAAGCAGTAACTTCAGCATTTTGATGAGGAGAAAGGCTTGTCAGGTTGCTATTTCATCTTAAATATAGGATGGCGAATCAAAATAATTACATTTGATCAGTATTTGGTGGTTAGGCATGTAAAATTTCAATCAATATCTATATTTTTGCCGTTTATGTTAGATTCTTTTTGCAGATAGCTCTTCGCATTATTCATCGAGGTTACCAGATGAATCCACCTTGCCCACCTTTTGATTGTGCACATATGTGGTATGTAGCTTTACGTGTATTCTGCTCATGTGTGGAGGATTTCATCAGACTATATTATCACATAATATGACCTATTCATTTTGTCAATAAGTATCATTATGTTTTTTAGTTAAAATATATATATATATATATATATATATATATATATATATATTTGTTGTTGTAAATTTGTGCATTATCTGCAGTCTCTTGTTCATCACAGCTTTTGGACTGGGGAGATCAGAGAGAAAGGAAACGGCCTTTTACCTTATCTAAAAATGTTGATAAATCTAAAACAACCATTGTAACTGATTTTTCTTCAGTAATTGTAATTGGTATAGACATTTCCTAGTTTTCCTTTATATACTAGGAGAGCGTGGTTTCATATATTTTTATTTTCCCGATATAAATTCTAGTTAATGCACTATGTATGGACCTTTATAAATTACAAATAGGCTTTTGGTAATAAATAAATGTAATCCTGAAAGTGCTAAGAAATATCAAATAAAAGTGCATGACTCTGTGATACATAACTTAAATTACTTCTGCGGTGGACAGGGGTCCTTCTCTTGTGTCTTCTCTGAAGGATTCATCACTTCATGGTTCTCTTCGGCAGCCTGCATTTGATCTTATTCAAACTATTATAGTGTCTGACGTTGCTGCATTAGTAACTGCAATGATGAACAACCATACACCTTCAATTATTAATAGAAGCTTGTCTACCGAGTTCAATGATGAAGATGAGGATCAAGGGCTTCCCTTTGCTCATGACGTTGAAGAGAAGGATATCAGTTGTTGGAATGAATTCAGTGCCCAAGGTAAAATTGCAGTACTGGAGTATGGGTGCTGGATGTGCATTCCAATGTTATGGGTTGATGTTTTAGTTGAAATTGACCCCTCAGTGCTTCCAATATCATTTTCCAAGGCTGTGTTTTGGGCATTATCTCGTCTTTCTATGTTAGAACTTCTGGATAGCAGTGAAATGGTTCTTCCAGTCAGAAATTGGTTGACAACATGCGCTTCAGAAATTTTACATCTGTTTGGGTGGAAGGTTCCATGTGGTTCAGACGATGGTGGAGAAGGGAAAGAGTCAAAGAACTCTGCCCAAGTCTCAACAATTTGTATTCCTTTACTAAGAACATTGAAGAGGTTAGCAGCATTGAATGCATATGTTGATTCTGCATATTCCATTTTTATAATTTGTCTACTGTTTTATAAGAGGGCTTTTATATGTAAGATGCTTGATTAGATAGACGATCGAAGATAGAATTCTCGCGTGTTGATGAAATTGTAATTTTACAGGTTAAGTACACATTATGTTGTTAGAATGGGGCAAGGAGAACTTTGGAAGCAGTGGACCTGGGAACCAAGGATGGGTGAAAGCTTGATCCTTTTGCTTGTGGATCCTGATGATGTAAATAGTTTGCATACATGCACACACATTAAAACCCCAAGTGGTGGAAGAAATGGCCGAGGCCTTGAGGAATAGCATCAAGGTTGCTGGTTCCATTCCTGATTCCCCATACTCAGGCCCGGAATTATCTATCAAGTATATGTATATATATGCACCCGCACCAAGTCATTTTAGATGCTAGTCTAAAGTAATGGAATGATCAATTCATCTCCTCTGTATATCACACATGCACACAGAGACTCACAAATAAGCTCTTACACGCATGATTGTCAAATATGCACTTTTTTGGTCGATGCAGGATTCCAGGCAAGTTGCTAGGCGTATCCTTGAACAAGTCTCAAAAACGCATACTCTTGCTTGTGGTTTGCAGTTTCTTTGCTCATGGCCGTCTTCGTTATTAGCCATATTCTTAGGGTTGAGACATGCCTTGAAGCTGGTATCATTTCTCTCCAGTCTTTAGCATATCTCTAAAAGCTAATTATATTTTGTCGGAGGGTGCTCTTTTGCAGTTAAATATATAGGGTTCAAAATTTCAATATGTCCAAATAACCAACTGGGTTGAACTGGTGTCTAGTGTTGTTGGAAGTTGTTTCTCAGTTGCAAATGTTCAGCCTTGGGTGTCAATATTCCCAAACTGTGAAATCCAGCTGAACTGACAAATACCATTTACCTATTACTCCCTCAGTTCCAGAATACAAGACCAATATTGTCTTTTTAAAGTCAATTTGAGATATTACTAAATTAAAAAATAATTTTATTCCTTTAATTTTTGAAAACAATAAATCTTGTAACTGGTAGTATTGTTTAAATAGTTTACATTTTTCATAATTGTATTTCCTCAAAATAAATGAATTCATATCAATTTTGAATTTGAAAATGTTTCAATTTGACTTACAAAAGTCAAACTTGATTGTATATTTTGGAATGGAGGGATCATATTCAAATCCATACCGTTGTTAATATTATTTGGGAGAAGCATTGGCTGTGATAATAAGTAGTTGATAAGAATGTCTGATTATTATTATTTATCTGCCTTAATATATTATTAAGTGATCCTCTTCACATGACGCATAACTTAAGGAAAGTTTGTTTCCCTTTGTACCCTTGAGATAATAACATTGAGTTTGGAATGAGGTTCACAAAGTTTTGAAACTCTCAATTTTATATTTTTAAAATACAGGTAATGTAATGAAATTGGCAATACATAGCTATTTGAATTAGTGTTACTTAATTTTGGGTATCCCATTATTGAAAATGGGTCAGCTAAATTGGGATGGAGTACTAGTAATGACTGATGACTTGCTATTAATCTATTTACCATCTGTTTTCACATACAAAATACACTTTCTATAAATTGCGCTGGACTGTCAAATCTTTTTTGATTTTACAGCGTTAGAACACCACATGCTTTTGTATAACATTAACGACGATTTTTATTTTACTAAGAGGTTGTTTTTTTTTCCTTTTTTTAATCTGAAGGTGCAAATTATGTCTTAGAATCTTATCAATATTATTGTAAAGGAGTTTGTAATTACACTTGGTTTTCTTTTCATTCTATTTTTTCAGGCTCAACTGGATTCAGTTCTTCTAAAATTTCAGAGGTTACATCATTTATTCTTTGTTCTATGCAAAGTACTCAAGGAAGGGATTACATATAATGAGAACCCGAATGGGAATTCAGTTGATGATGCAAGTATGTTGAAGTTTTCTAATCAAGGTGGTTTTCTGAGGCAGCCAGTCGTTGATTCTTTGGCTAATAATACTGATGGGCATTCACCAAGTGTTGATTCTAAATCATGGGAGGCTTTCAGTTGCTTACTTTCTGTAATTGCATGGCCTTCTATTCTGAAATGCTTGGTAGAAGGAAAGGCATTCATAGATTACAAACTTTCTCAGGTATTATAGACCTTTGTCTGGTTTGAGGGAATAATGTATATGGATAAATTTTTTTTTTTAGCTTGTTAACTTTTGGTTATTTGTCCTACACTGGCTTGTTTTGTAGTCAATGTGATTTTTTTTGCTTTCAACACTGATCATATATATATACACACACACACACACCGCCACTTACGAATTATTTTTCAGTCAAAAATACTACACAGATTGATTAATGACTATGAAGCACAAAAACTCACTCCCAAGTCATGTATCTGTCTGTAAACCTAAGCTCTTGGAAATTTCTTTGAAACATAATTTTGGTTTTTCTTTTTGTTTGTAGTATTACTTGGAAATGTGGTGGAAATTCTGGGATCTTCAGATGTAATTAATATGCATATTTAGATTTTTTTTCAAAACAAATTTGGGGTCAACTTAAAAATTTGTATCATTTTATTCCTGTTTCTTGTTTCTGCTTCCGCTTCCACTTTCATGCTAAGCACAAATGCAATAAAAATGCTTAACTTGGCCGTCGTAAGTGTGGAAATTGTATGAATTTTTGAGCCTGTTTGATTCAATCAAACCCCAATATGACACTTTTTAGTGATATTGTGAGGAACTCATAAACACCCAACCCTTAATATTCAAACTATACGTGAACACATGCCTCCCACTTGTATCGAAATTTGATCTTTTTATTGACTCTTTACCTGATGGGAAAGAAAAAGATGCGAAGAATATGGCAGCCACCCTAGAGCACCATTTGGAGTTCCCGAAGATAGGACGGCAAAAATGATGAAAACTTACTATACTATATTCTTTTTCCCAATGATGGGACCAAATTTATAAATGATGTATCCGTTCTGCATATTTTGATGGTACTTTAGGGAAAAAATTAATGTCTAAGAGGGTGTTTGTTTAGCACTTATTGGGTTTGAATGGACCATCTGAGTGTGCTCTGCTATTGGGTCCATTCAGATCATTTGTTGGGGTTGATAAAAAAGACTGAATATGAATGGGCAAAAAGGGTCTGATCCCAATAAGTTGGCCCAAGCTGACTTAACAGCCTGACCCATACTTTTACTCACTTGGACAAAAATGTCCTTTTCATTTTTAAAAATATACCACCCTTACCTCTCTGTCTCCTCCTCCTTCCTAGCGAATACACTTCCTCACACCCTTTCAAGAAAATAACAAACATAACAATGGAGTTGGACTACAGTAGTTAACGGCATGCATGGCTTGAACAAACCAATAGTTAAAATCCACCCCTTGGATTGAAAATCCTAGCGTTGTAATAAATTTCCAGCAAAATCCAAGAGAGAAAAATTAGAAGAAAAGTGGGAGTCTTAGGCCATGATCAAGAGAGGAAGAGATATAAATTTCTTTATTACATAAAATACCGAACTTAGAAAGTAAGAGATAGAATCCTCACTAATTGGCACAAATTTATACATAAAAACCCTCAAAAATCACCTCTAAATTTGGGAAACCCCCTAATAGTTTGGTCCGAAAATGAAGAGGGAAAAATTTAGAATAGCATTAGAATAGGTAGAACAGAGGGTTGAAGCTCAAACCATTGTCACATGGACATAAATCCTTCTCCTCCCTCAATTGTCTTTTGTGTTTGGATGATAGGAGGGAGAAAATAGAAAATGGAAAGAGATAGAGGATAGGGAAGAAAAAAATATGGGAGAGAAAGTGGTACAATAAATTTAAATTTGTTAGTTGAAGTTGTTATTCCCCCCCCCCCCCCCCCTTCTGATTTGGGATAAGAAGTTAGAATTAGTAATCTAATTAAATAAATATTTATTTTAGGTTTTTTATTTTCATGTTTGAAAAGTATGCCTTTGTTGTTTTTTCGCTTTATTGGTGGTTTCCCTATTTTTTAATCTCTTCTATAAATAAAACTAGTTCATGATCCCGTGCAAATCGTTAATTTTGTTATAGAATTTGTATTATACTATAATAATATATTAGTTATAGTAATAATAGATCTATAATTTAATTAAACATTATTATTTTCTTCTAAAATATATTATTGAACTGATATGAAAATTAAATAAAATTTAAAATTCAACAATAATAATTCTTCTATTCATTTAATTTAAATAATAGTATTCGCCTTTAAATTAATGATTCATTTGTTTATATATTAAAATAGTCTTCTATTTATGTAATAGTAAAGTTTTATTATACTCAAATAGTCATACTTATATAATTTAATAATAAAAATTATTATATAATTAGGTATTATTGATAGTAAAAATGTGAATTTTAAAGAACTATAACAATAGTAAAAATATATATTAAAATAAAAGATAATGTTAAGTAGATAATTAATATAGTAAGAAAATATATAAAAAGATTTTGAAATTGAATAAAGGATGAAAAGAATAGTTTAATGAATCTTTTTCCTAGGAAAACTTTTTTTTTTTTTTTTATAAAAATATATAATATATTCGTTTCCTAATTTTAGGGTTGAAGGACTATTTCCTAAATTTTAGGGTTGAAGGACCATTCTGTGCTATTATATATCTTCTTTTATCAAAATAAAAAAAGTATACTAAATATATACTTGGAATTAATTGAAAAGAAATTAGTTCAACATTTAAAATCTATTAAGTTAGTTCAGATGAATGGCTCTTTATATAGATACTAGTAACTGGAGCACATGCCTATGCAATTGAGAATTTCGAATTATTAATTTTATTTTAGGACTTGTTGAGTTGTAAAAGAGTTAGAATGTGAAAGGAGACGAGGGATAGGGTAAATAAATAGTATAAAATACAGAAAAAAGAGGTAAAAGAGGGAGAAAAATAGGGAAAGTGGATGAAAAGAAGGGAATAAAATGATGGAAGAGTTAATAGTTTTTATCTAGTTTACCTTTTCTCTGACCCAATAGTACAAAAGAGCGGTTATAAAAGATGCCCTCTTTAAATATACATCCATGTATTTTATATAGATAGATATAGAGATAGTTCAGAGGGCTAATATGGTAAATAATGCTAATTAGGATCTCTTATACATCACTAAACAAACATGTTTACCATTTAGATAGTTCAATATACAGATTCAAACACAATCTTTTACTGGGTTCAGCAGTTCAGCCCGTTCAGATCTGTTGTCTGGATTAAGCGTATCACATAATGAAATAAATATCCCCTAAGAGTAGGTTCTAATGCATGTCTCCAGGCTATCTCAGTGTTGACTTTTTTAGTTTGGTCTGCTATTCAGGAGTGGCTGTTGTTCTATAAAGCATGGATATGAACTTGGGGTGCGATACACAAGTGTTCTGTATTTGCGACGTAGCAGTGGGGATAAACTCTGCTTCTTTCATTTAAACCCCTCATGACTTTAGTAAGGATATGAATATTCCTGTAAAGACTAAAGAGGTCGTATTGTTTGAGCTATTTGGGTGCTCAGGCTCAGAAAAAGGCCATGCTTTATGAGTGGCCCAACACAGGCTTGCAGGAATCTAAAATAATAGTTTCACTCAAATAGATGAACATGCTGCTTAGTCACTTACAAATTATGTGGATTAGGGGTTCAGTTCTTCCGATATATGGTAAGGAGTTGGTTATTCTCCTACACACTTGTTTCATTTGATTATGCCTTTTTATTGGTTGTTCCAGATGACTTGCATCCGTCTTCTTGAGACATTACCTATTGTCTTTGAAAGGCTTCGACCGTCATTTCACAGCTTATTGGGGAACTTAGGCGTGATGGTGGAACGTGGAATTGACTTCAAATGGCTTCTTGATTTGATGGACTGGGGGAAGTCATTACTTGCAGTCATAGTTAGGTATTGGAAACAGACGGTCCTTTGTTTGCTAGATATACTGAAGTGGTCATGCAGTGATAACTCCTCTTCAATGATCAGGGTCATTGTTAAACTTGTTAAATCTGGTGGGAATGGTTGCTTTTACATTCTAAAAATAATTTGGTTATACTTTTAAGTTATTTATTTATATTGAACTTTATCAAATTATTATATCTTGTCTTTGGAATGCAGATAATGTTTCAATGGATGACCTGACCAAGCAAGTATCACACCTTTCTGTATCGTTAGTGAATGAAAGTTCTTACAAATTTGAAAAAACAAATATGAAGTCAGAACCTCCTTTATCTGAAGGGTTGTTGCCTAAGAAGTGTATAACTCAGTTTGCACAACATCTTCCCTTCGAGGATGCAGATATGCAGATTCTAGACTCAACATCATCTGTGAATAATGAGGAAAGAGACAATGTAATAGTTCTTTCGGATGATGATACACACACAGAAATTCCTGACAGTGATAATCTTTACCCTCTGTCAAATCAGTCTATGTTGGATGGTAGTATACTGGATTATGGTGCTTCTGAAAGAGCTGTGCAAGGTGATCTAGCAAAGGAGGATATCTCCAGCATCGACACTTCACTGGATTTCTTGAAGGTTATGTTAGGTTTGTAATATTCATGAAGCAATCAAATTGCATAAAAAGTGCGGAAGCGTGTAAAAATCAGAGTTTAAAAATTTACAAACCATATACCCGGATCATCCTTTATGCATAATTATTAATTAAACGAAAAGATAAAGAATAAATCATACCCTTGAAGATCGAGCTTCCTTAGGTACAAGTTCACCTCCAAATCCTTTCGCGTTCAATCTTGAATCCACCGGGTTTGGTTCCTTCCTTTGATCAACGTTAGCCACCCAAATGTTTGGCCTCTAGAGGTGATCCACCAAGAAAGAATAAAATTCAAGAAGATGGGTGTTATGGCTAACCCTAGTTTTCTATCTCTATAGTGTACTCCCAACTAATTGGAATTATTACGTATGTTGAAAAATCAACAACCCATACCACCCATAATAAGACTCCTCTTATTTATTGATGTGGGCAACCCTTCTTAACAATTAAGAAATTGGGTTTTATTTAATTAATTAAATTCTTTTAATTAATTAAGCTCCCTAATCTTATTAGGGATAATTAATTAAACTCCTTTAACTAATTTTCCTTCCTAATCCAATTAGGAATAAATGAGAGTACTTATATTAAATTAATTCCTAAACTCTTTAGAAATTAAAATAATAATAATTGTAATAATATTAATAAGACTCCTCTTATTAATTTATATTTAATATTTCTAAAATATTAAATAATAAATATTAAGCTATTTAATTTATTCTATCACCATAGATTAAATTAAATATACATAACATATTATTACGATTATGTCATTAACTTCTTAAATAATTATTCTTCCTTTTATGGTGTGACCCTTTAGGTTCTCCATATTAAACCGGTTGTGAATAAATCAATTATAACAATTCTAATCTTATTTAAATAAATAAATTAAACAATTAATTTATTTAAATAATATTTATTCTACAATAGGGATAAGCCTCCCTAGCGATCAACGACTTTCCAGATAATATAGATTTCAACATTAATCATTAAAGAACCTTTGAGTAAATAGTTACTGTGACAATTCAATCCTTCCACCATACTGATGTCCCAATTAAATATAAGACATGGAATTCTTTGTCAAGTCTTATTTTATTTAATTATATGTATTTCGATCCTTAAATGCACAACTCAAATAATGCAAATTAGAAACTCCTTTCTAATTTCATTACGCTTATTAACCAAGGACTCTTGGGTTGTCATTTATCGAATCACATAGGACATTTCTCTTCTTTTATTAGAAGTGGTAGATTCTTTATTGATCATACATTATCTCCATGTACAACTTATTATACCCAAGCATACCCTTTGATATACCCTAAGGGTCTTAAGGAATAAGTCAAAGTATAACTCATCATACACAAGATACTATGATGATCTCAAGTCCAAGGATTACTTGTACTACTATCACTACAGGAATTCCTATTGACAGTCAAATAAAACTCCATTAGGTATTCCTTAGCGAGCCACGTTCAGTGAACTTATTCTCTAATAAGTACCTACATACTTGCTTTAGTGTCTCCACACAAATGATCATGAGATCAATCATCCTCATCCAATGAGCAAGCAACGTATGTACCAATCTATCCGGATTCACTAATCCTCAATTTAGTAATCCAATGATTGGGAACTATTTTAGTTTTAAGCTTTCTAAGAATTTAGATCTCATTAGAATGATCATCATCATTATTCTAAAAGCATTGCTTAAAACTATGGGTTTATCACATATTATAAAACAGCATCATGTAGATAATTAAAAGTCTTTAATAAATTAATACTTTTTATTAATAAATGAATAAGATTGTTACAAAGTATATGCTTTATCATCAAACATGATTGGCTTGTGTGCATACTACTTTCAGGTTATTCATCAGACAGGTGCTCCTGATTCTGCTACTTCTGTTTCTCAGGAGCTGGAATCAGATACAATGAAAGGTATACTAGGACCAGTATCTGTTCTGAAACCAAAAGCTGTAGAAGATGCAAAGAAAGAAACAAATTCCAACTTTTGTGTAAATGATTCATTGACTTCTCAGTACAAATTGAAGTTGGGGAATGCATCTGATAAAATTATCAGTTCTAAAATTGCTGATTCTTTCCCGTCCAATATGAAGAACTCATTGGATAAAACTACCATTGCCAAGAATATGGATCAACAAGGCATCAAGAAGGTTTCAAGAACAGCTAATACAGTCATTCGAGAGTTGGTACATGATGCTGACAATGATCAATTGGAATTAGCACTAAAATCCGCAGGACGTCGGCAGGAATATATGTCAAAAGTTAATGCTTGTGGTCCTAAACGACAAGTCATTCAACTCAACTTACCAGTGGAAAACAGATATTCAAATCTACATAGGTTGGATGGTCGGCCAAATCGATTTAAGCCTCCAAAGCTTGATGACTGGTATAGACCCATCCTAGAGCTTGATTATTTTGCAATGGTGGGGTTAGCAGCTCCATCTGAAGATGAATATAAAACTGGTAGCAAATTAAAAGAGGTTCCTGTTTGTTTTCAATCGCCTGATGAATGTCTCAATTTTTCGGCCATTGGTATTGGAAGAGTTTAAAGCGCAGCTGCAAAGTTCCTTTATGGAGATGTCTTCTTCTGAGATGTGCCGTGGAAGCTTATCTGTGTTATCAGTTGAGAGAGTTGATGACTTTCATTTAGTTCGTTGTGTTTATGATGACATTGATTCAGTAGGATCAAAAAGCTGTGTTGAAAATGACCTCATCTTACTTACCAGAAAACAGTTTCAAAATGGTTCTCACGATGTTCACATGGTTGGAAAGGTACATTTCTATTTGTATATTATTGGTAATTTCTCAGAGACAACTTATGCGTCTTGTGAATAATGCTTACATGCCCGCCGAGAACAGAAGATTTGTGTTTGATAGTTTGTTCAATTTTAAACTTAATTGTCATATTTATGAACCATCATATTAGGGAAATGCTAGTTTGGGTGTATAGCAATGTTCTAAAAGGCGGGTGGCCGGGGGGCCTAGTGCCTAGGGTGCCTAGGTGGGGTCTAGGCGAGATTTTTGATTCTAAGTCAATTTTAATATTTTATCTTACATTTATCTAAACAAAACAATAATATAAAACAAAACAATCTATAATAAAAATAATTAAGGCCTTTGCTTAAAGTTCAAACACATATCTTTAACGTATTAGTATTATTCATAAACAAGATTGCTATTAAATAATAAAATTTAAAATTTTAAGAATTCAATATTAAAACTTAAGAAACTAAACATAAATTTAAGAATTATATTGAATTAAACTAAATATTACAAATGTATCATCATTTATATAATTTGAAGTTGGTATAAGTTCAAAAAATTACAACTATAATAAAATTATCCATTTTGACTTGATCTTGTTCACTTCTTGTTGTGATTTGATATGTTACAACCTACATTATAAATATGGTAAATCATTAGAAAAATAAATATATCAAGATCTGGTTTGGGTAATTATTATTTTTTAAAAAAAACTCCGTCTAGGCGTCGCCTCGCTTGCCTAGGCCCCACCTAATTTCCTGAATGAATTTTTTGGCCTAGGCGAGACGCCAGGGGGCCCTAGTGCCTAGGCGACCTTCTTTTAGAACACTGGTGTATAGAAAGCTGACCATATAAACTTTTAAAGGGAAAAAACCTTGCTGTTAAAGATATTACTCCATCCTACAAAAATCCAACATAACTTTTTGCATAAAGTTTAAGAAAATTTTACACTTGATTTCCTAATTAATTATTATTAAGTCTGTGGTTACGAGTGCTCTAAAAGTTAAAAGGTTTAGTTAGTGGACAGAAAACCCAATATATTCAAATGATAAAAGTGACATGGCTACGAGTTAATTGGTCCATTTAACTTCCTAAAAGTTTCCCGAAAAGAAAATGTTGCCATATTCGTGGGATTCTAATAGGAAAGTGTTGCAATTTTTGTGGGACGAGGAGAGTAGAATATGAATAGAGTCCAAGAGAAAAGGGCTAGATTCTTTTTTCTAGATTTTGAAGGTTGGATCTGTACATGAAGTAAAATGAATAATAAATTTATATTACTTATTTCAAACAGAATTTCAAGCCAATGTAGCCAACGATACAAACTCTTTCTTGCAATAAAAATTTGCATTGGGATGTTGATAAGATTATACTAAACTTTTTTTTTGGTGGAAAAAGGAATTATGCTTTAAATTATTCATTTTTCAGATAAAACTAATTACTCTATGTTCCAAAATATGTGATCATTATTGACTTTTTGAAGTCAACTTAACACATTTCCAAATTCAAACTTGACATAGATTCATCAGTTTTAGTCAATATTAATGATAAATATTGTAAATCATAGTTTATTCTGATTACCACGGCGATACCTTCTTGCCAGGATGCTTCAAAGCGATAAAGCGATCGCTATGACGTTAAGATGCAATGACAACGTTTACAATGTTTAATTTATATATTATTTATTTTACTTAACAAGTATATTGACAATTAAATTTCATATACATTAAAACTCAAAACACAACACTATGAAATAACATTAAAAACATAGTTATGTAAATACTTAGCAATAGCAATCCAAAAATAAAACACTTGATATTAAAAATTAGTAAAAGAAATGAAGAATTAACAAACACCACATGGAAAATAAAGTTGCAACCAACCATCACAAATATGTAGTCTAATAACTAATAAAACATCACATGGCAAACCAAAATAATGTCTAGACTCTCTACACTTGTCTTTAAACATTGTTCAAGCAAACTCATCAAAGAGAAGGTCATCTCCATCTCTTCCACGAGAACTACTCATTCAAAGGCGTAGCTGGTTTTTCTCCAAAATCATCCTCCACATCTTCATCATCATTTGGAATTCTCTCTTCTTCATCAACTAAATCATCGGAGTCGGAATCCATCAACCTTGATTTCCTTGAAGTTGAACCACGACCACGTCGAGAGTACGTGTCATGAGATTATCACTTGTATTAGCATGAGCCGTCCTTGAAGGATTGTGACACTCAAGCGTGTTGGATGCATTGATTGCTCGATCCACATCAATCCATGTAAGATCCTCCTCTGGATGAACAACATCGGTCTCATTAATGATCCATTCATTATCCCATTCAAAGTCATCAATGACTAATGGATTGAATTTTTTTCCATGTTCATGCCTCTTTTGAGACGATCTTTCATTTGTATTAGACATACACCATGTCACTATCGTTTGTGTTCCAATCTATTCCTCTTCTCCGTATGAATCTAAAATAAATAGAACAAAAAATAATAATATTAATGATAAAATTTTAATTATATAAAAAATAGTTGGTATTAATATTGAATGATTTATAACTTTTGAAATTTGAACCAACAATAGAAAGTACTTACAAACTCAAATGTACTCCAATTGTGCTCACAACTGGAAATACATCAGAAGCCTAATTTTTTTTTCAAACGAGGATAACTCAATAGCCCACCCTCCAAAAGCAGTCCACCAATCAACTAACAAACATGTAAAATATATATAAATATTTTTAAAAGGAGGAAAAAAAGAATGTATATAATTATAATTTAGCTTTTATATCTTTATATATTTCGATATACTTATGAGGATTCTTTGATTTCCGTTGCCTAATCGCCATTTCTCTTGCAATAGCATCTCATGAAGCATCATAGTTATCGGATAGTTTGCTTATCTTGTCTAGCAAATCTAGCTTGGGCATCATCTTTACATGAATGTCATTGAAGTCTTCTCGTAAAGTACTAGCAAACACTCGGCGTTCCTCTTTGATATCAAAGTACTTGTCCGAATTGAGAAACAACGCAACCCCATATAATTTTTGCTCCATTTAGTTTTTCCAGCGCCGCTCAACAATGTCAATCACTTTCTTGTACAATCTTTGTTTGTTATGAAATGCATTTTTGATTTTTTTCTTCGCACATTCCATCGCAGTGAAAACTTCTGGCATGACAGGCTTCTCATCACCATCAACAATCCTTAAGAATATTAGAAGTGGTTGTGATGCCCTAATGCAATCCTCAACATGATGTCAAAATGTTGTTGAAATAATAGTATCACATACTTTCGTCCCCGCTTCGGTAGCCGACTACTTAGATTTTGTCCAATCATTGCTTTTGAACAAATGCCTCAATGCATCTCTATGCTTGTACAAACTCTGCAAGGTTAGAAAAGCTGTAGCAAATTTAGTAATTGTGGGTCTTACAAAGTCTCTCCCATTTGTTTTGTCCCTCATCGCATCAAAACGACGACCATGCCTATAAATGAATGTTGTGATTCTTCTTGTATTTGTGATTGTGGGCTAGAATTGCTTCAACTTGCCTATGTCCTCTAGCATGAGATCAAGGCAGTGAGCAACGCAAGGTGTCCAAAACAGTGTAGGCCTCCTCTCAATTAGTATATGCCCAGCTGTCTTGTAATTAGAGACATTGTCCGTGACCACCTGAACAATATACTCGGGGTTAATTTCCTCAATCTTACTATCAAGTAGATTTGCCAACATTGTGGCATCTTGTGACCTACTGGAGGCATCAACAGAACTCATAAAATAAGTCCCCTTCGGACTATTAACAAGGAAATTCAACAAATGTCTTCCCCTCTTATCTGTCCAACCATCCGAAATAAGTGTGCATCCATATTCCTTCCAAACAACTTTATGTTTTGCCTTTAACTCATCAGTGTTCGTCTTTGCCTTCTCAAGTAAATGAACCCTCAACTTATGATACATTAGAGGCTTTAAACCTGACCCATATTGCCCTATGGACTCGATCATTATCTCAAAGCTCCTTGCATTTACAACATTGAATGGTATGCTACACTCGTACAAAAAGTTGGTAATGTGCATATGAACTCTCTCCTTTTCCTCCGGTGTCCTCAAATAATTTTCAATACTTGTTTGTCTCAAATGCTTGTTATGCCTCTCCTCTCCAACTTCTTCGGGACTTTTCCTTAGAAGTGCTTCAACCGTCTTTGTTGCAATTTTTGGTTGTGGCTTTTGGAATTGAAAAATAGCTTTCATCATTTTGGAAGCGGTCCCAGAATTTGGGATAGTGTTAGAAGAAGCATTAGAAGTCATGCTTGGACGAGCAAATGATTATTCTTCTTGCACCACATCATCATCATCATCTAGCTGACTTGTTCCTCTTTCTACTATTCAAAGTCGGTTGCATCTCCTTCATAATTTTGGTTGTTGTTTTGGGGCACTTCGCTACATCTACAACTTTTTTTGCTAAATGTTGTTTCAACCTTTTGATTCCCGAACAACATTCCTTTCCACAAAGGATACATAGTACTATATACTTATTACTCATATCCGGATAATTCCCATATTTTCAATCATCTGAGTCGTTCGATTTGACCTTTCTTTTCAAGTCCTTGGTTATATCATAACCATCGGCTCCCGAACTTTTTACCATTTTACTTTTTACATAATACAATAAAATAAAAAATATAAGACAAATTGTGTCAGTATATATATTGTATATATGTAATATATGTATTAGTATATAACCACATCAAGTAGATAAGTTATATAACCACATCCTTTTGTATTTATATTGCAAATCAAATTAATCAGAAAAAGCCTACTTAAAGTTATTCACATAACAGAAACAAATTCCATCTGCTTTTGAAAATAAATTAGAACAGTGAACAATTATGAAACTTAAATAATATCCAACCAATAGCAAGCATATTAATCCAGAACAACCATTAGATTGCCACATACACAATTAAGAAACTTAAAATTTAACCACAGTCAATAGATAAAATGTAAAGAGTACATATATGAAATATGTACATATATGTATATAATTATATATATATATATATATATTTATAATTGTGTATGTTGTTGGTGGTAAACTGTGGAGTAAAGTGTAATATAAAGCAAATCGTTGGAGTAAAAAAAATGAAAGTACTATCTGAGTTCTCAGAGCAACATGATATATATAATATATATGAAAGCAGAGAAGCAGAGCAGCCGACCACAGAACGAAAAAAAAAAAGCAACGTCGGTCGTTTTACTTGCGAGTCGCGGCCAGAGAAGAAGAAAGAGAAGAAAAAAAACATACCTGATAAAGAAGAAGTGATCGGAGCTGTGGGTAGTCCTAGTCGGTCGGAGCTCCGAGATGTGGGTAACTGGGTACTGGTAATTTCTCTCGCTCGCTCTCCCCTTTCTACTCTTCTACCTTTGCTCTTTGACCGCTGCAAATAGCTATTAAGACCTCTGCTCTTCGTTTTGTTCTCTCTTTTTTTAACCCAGTTGGCCTTTGGGTCGGTTCATACTCGCAACAAAGCAAGTCGCTCGCTCAGCTTGTCTAATTCGTCGACTAGGCGTCCATGGAGTCATGGAGATGACTTGTTTTCCTAGGCGCCCGACTTACAAGCCTCCACAAGTCGCCCGGTTGCCTTGCCTTCTTCGGACCGACGCCTAGGCGACGCCTTAACAACTATGTTGTAAACTATCCAAAAATTCTACTAATTATAACATTTATTGTTCATAATTTTTAGTAATTCTTATTAATTTTGAGTTTGAAACTATTTCAAATTGACTTTCCAAAGTCGATTATATAATGATCTTATAATTTTGAACGGAGGAAGTATTTAAAGTAATAGTTAGGAAATCTTGGCTCACCACAAGCTTACCCATAAGCAAAGTTATTGGTACTCTTGCTAGTATAGTAGAGTTGACGCCTTATTATATAGCCAATATAACCCACTTAAATCTTATCGTCCTCGCTAAGGCTCATGTATGTTAATCATAACACATAAACTCCCTCTCTAACCTGTGTGAAATAATATCAGCATCACCCCTTCATTTGCCCCAACCATCATAAACCATTGCATCCTTGTGAAGCCCTGATGTGATTCATATATTGGTTATGTACAAATTAATGTGATTATTTATATTACTATAGTAGTATTTAATTATAGTAATAGCCTAATAGGTTTTTATAAGAAACTAAACTATTCTAAAGTTTTTAATCATTAGGATTTGTTTCCTTTTAAATTAGGATTTTAATTGGTATCCTGTAATTAGGGTTTCTAATCTCATAATAAATTGATGTACTCTTCATTATTTTTTCAGACTTAAAATTATGAATTAATATGAAATTAAAGTTTTGTGCTTTGTTTGTGTGTGCTTCTACCAATTTCATGTGTGGGTAGGTTCTCTATTACCCTTCCATTTCATCTGAATCTTTTATTCTAATGGTTTTTCTAAAGCTGTCCTGCATCAGGCTCATAACTGTTACTCAGGCCTAAATTCCCTCTCTATCCTTTGTAGGATAATACTAGTAGCCCCCTTCACTTGTCTTAACCATCATCTTCTGAGGTGGGATATACCCCGGTTTGCCTTTGCGTCCTCACCTCTAGCAACCTGACCGAATTTTTTGGTCCGTACTTTCGAGAGTCGGTTTTGATACCATTTGTAGAGACCTGACCCACACTCGAGTCCGGGATAAGGCTAAATCCGCAGCTCAAGAGCACTACATAGCAGAGTTGATGTCATGTATACAGTTCGGACTAGTTGGTAAATGGATCAAATATAATTCAATATACCTTGCATAATTAAACCCAATATTTTAGTACCTTGCATAATTAAACCCAATATTTTAGTCAGAAAGTTAACTGATTATGTGATTATGCTTCTTACTTTTGATCTGTGTTCTTGAGTTTATTTTTTTTGGGATTTTCTTTTTGGAATTTTCTAACATGTTTGAGTTCTGAGTTCCAAGCTTGGGTTGAACTTCTTAGAGTATGATGAAGCCTACCTTCGTTGCCAATTGTAGAGCATTTTGTGATTTTGCTTTTATGTTTAGTAGTACTTTACCGTGCACTTTTCTAGTCTGCTACAAGAAGAGTTGAAATTTTTCTCGAATTATGTTGAATATTCTGACGCATATCTATTCTTTAAAATCTGAATGTTGTGCTAGAGTGCTAGTAATTGTTGTTTTCCCATAGTCATATATTAAGTTGCAAACTGTTATTTAGTAGTTAGGTTTGTTTTTTGGGAATTTCTTGATGACTGATTAGTTTATTAGTAACTTATTCAATTACATTTTGATTTTACTTCACAAATTTGGTGTGTTCATCTGCATTCCCAGGTGGAAAGGCGTGAAAAAGACTATAAACGAAGTTTAAGTGTTCTTGTCATTAGGTTTTTATCTTCAAAATGGGTTTTCTTGTTTAAATCGAGCAAGAAAGCTTCTTCTTGAACGAAGCAAGTGGTTTATCAGTCGCCTTCTGAGCATTACACCTCAATTACGAGAATTCCAGGCATTATCGTCGATAAAAAATATCCCTCTACTTCCTGTGATCTTGAATCCTATCAATCATCCTTTTGGTCATAGTGAATCTAGGAAATATTATCTTACTAAGTTGTCCCAACCCTTGCAACAAGTTCTGAAATCGTCATATAATGATAGTCAAGTTCAAGCAATCAGCGCTGGCATTGGACCACTGGATTTGAAATCGGAATTTGATTTGTCTCTTATACAGGGTCCTCCAGGTAATTTTTTTTTAATTCCAGAATTGAGTTTTTTGTTTGCAGTATGCATGTCTGGGCCCTGGTGTTGAATTACTTTTACCATTAGGTACTGGGAAGACTCGAACAATTGTGGCCATCGTCAGTGGTTTGCTTGCATTGCGCCGAATGAATGATAAGAAAAGACAAAATGGCAGTATAAAATTGGATACTACTTCATGCACTAATACAAAACTGCCGATGAGTCAGTCTGCTGCAATTGCAAGGGCCTGGCAGGATGCAGCCTTGGCTATACAATTAAATGATAATGAAAAAAATTTTTGCAAATTTGTGGGCAGTTGCACAAGAGGAAGGGTGCTGATTTGTGCACAATCCAATGCCGCTGTTGATGAATTGGTATCAAGAATATCCAGTGAAGGTCTCTATGGTAGTGACGGAATGATGTACAAGCCATATCTTGTAAGGGTTGGTAATGCGAAGACAGTCCATCCAAATTCACTACCCTTCTTTATTGACACTCTTGTTGCAAATCGTTTGGCTGAGGAGATGATGATAAATGTAAGTGATCCAAAGAATGATACTAGTGGGGATTCAATAGTTCTACGTTCTAAACTAGAAAAATTAGTAGACCGTATCAGGCTCTATGAAGCCAAGCGTGCTAATTTAATGGATGGGAACTCAGGCTCAAAAGGTTTGTTGGAAGGAGAGAACGTGAAGGAAATGTCTGATGCAGAAATTGCGGCAAGGCTAAGAAAATTATATGCAGACAAAAAAGAAGTCTACATAGATCTTGCTGCTGCTCAGGTGCGAGAGAAGAAAGTGACTGAAGAAAGCAGAACTCTCGAGCATAAATTACGGAAATCTATTTTGAGGGAAGCTGAAATTGTAGTAACCACATTGAGTGGCTGTGGTGGAGATCTGTATGCAGTGTGCTCTGAAACTATTTCAAGTCACAAGTTCGGCGCTTCTTTGGAAAATACTCTGTTCGATGCTGTTGTGATCGATGAAGCTGCTCAAGTATAATATCTTGCCTATTCTTTCTCGTTTTGAATTCTTTGGTCTTTCTTTTACGATAAGTTAGTTCATTGGCCTGCCTTTATGTTTTGGACATTCGTTCTGTTCTGTTTCCTACTTTCTTTTCTGATAATTTAGTTCTTTGGTCATTTTGTTTTGGATTCATTAGCTCTGATTCCTTTTTCTTTTTGTTTATTTGGATAAGTTAGTTCTTTGGTCTTTATGTTTGGATTCATTAGCTCTAGTTTGTTTTCTTTTGCTTCTGAGTTTCTGTTTTTACAGGCACTGGAACCTGCCACTCTGATTCCACTTCAGCTGTTAAAATCTAAGGGTACCAAATGTATTATGGTAGGGACCATTGACTTAATTTGTTTTGCTAGTATAAGGGTAAAAGTACTATAATTCATTTACAAAATTATCTTTCAAGGTTGGTGATCCAAAGCAGCTTCCTGTGACAGTTATCTCTAATGTTGCAAGTAAATATCTGTATCAGTGCAGCATGTTTGAACGTTTACAAAGGGCTGGTCATCCTGTCCTTCTGCTTACCGAGCAGGTAATCTCAAGTTCCGTATTTGTTTGAGCTTTTTACATGATGATTGATTTATAATGTCATAGTATTTATCATCCCTATGATACTAATTTAGATGTGCAGAGGAACCTGTCCGCTTCCATGTTTACATGAGGACCTCTGCATGCTTCCTAGGATATTATGTACTCCATCCGTCCCAAATTAAATGCCCACTTTACCATTTAGTTTGTCCCAAATTAAAGCCCCATTTCAAAATTCATACTATTTTTACTTACTTTTTCTCAATTATGCCCCTTTGACAATTTAAGTTATAGTAGTTCATATTCCGTGCAATGCACGGGCTAGTTTGAATAATGGATTTAATAATTTATTGAGCATTCATGTCATATCTGAGCTAAATATTAACTTCATTATCTGAAAGTGAAGTAGAAAAGTGAATCGTTGTTGCCTGTAAAGCTGTAAAGCCGACTTTTCTACATGAGGGCAATGTCAAATCTTTAAGAATTACTCCCTTGCAGGTTGCTTTTGCAACTAAAACGCAACATAAACATTTACTAAAAAGACTCTTAGAAGAGGTTCAAAATTATCATACAATAAAACAATTGAAAGGATGTTAAGTTATTAGACAAAAAAATATTTTTCTTTATCCTTTTCATTAATTGTAAAACCCAGAAACAGAGTGTAAGCTCAATTGAATGTATTTGTCTCAATTGTACCCTCAGGTGTCCTGTTTCCACTCTTTTTAACCATTTACAGCAACTAAAACAAATGATTTGATAAAGAACCTGCTTCACCATAAAAAGCTCAATAATTCCCCCCCTTTATCCTTCTCACTTATATAAATAAACAAAACAAATGAAAACAAAACCCCATCTCCTTGACATTTCTCACTTGGTGGTTGCCTTTTTCCCAACAGAGCATCTGGAGATTTCCAAAAAACCCAACAATCCACCCAAGTAAACAGAAAATGATCATGAGTTACAACCTTTGGAGGTGTCAAAAGATCTTGGTGGGTGATCAAATAGCCAAAGGGTAAAAGAAGTTAATAACCCACACATCAAGCAATTCATTACGCACACATCTACCAAGTAAATTTAAAAACAAATAATCAAATAGCTAACCTTAAGATAGAGAACACCACCGCCCAAACCACAATTATCGTCGGCGGTAAAGTTAAGGTGAGCCTTGATACTATAAAAGCAAACACCCCTCCAATCGGTTGAGGCGTTTTTAGAAGTCAAAGATCCCACAAACACCGGTAGCAAATCAACGACACTATGAAAGTTATTAAGGACGGGCCACAAAATTTGTCTCGGCAGAACTAGAAGTACATCTGTTGGCATAAACGGAACCTTAAAAGCATACTCCATAAAAATTCAGACTTTCTGAACTAAACCAAAATTCCCAATAAAAATGCTACCTTTGTCAAGCCTTTTCAAAGCACAATAATACTCGATCATTGATACCATAGAAATAAAAATGCTATCACTTTTCCCAAATATGAAAGGTAGTAATAATTCCTTAAAATATCAAATAAAACACAAATTTTGAAATTTTTAACACACAATTAATCACACAGTGGATATATTCATATCATTCCCAAAAATTTTAAATAAAAAAACAAATACCAAAATTTTATATCCAACACAAAATATGCGCCTCAGTCACATAATGAGAGTCACCATTCAAAAGCCAAAGCTGGAACGAAATTATGAATGTATAATCAAAGCTAAATCTTTAAGCTACACTACGAGTGTAACATCAATATTAAAAAGTACTTACCTGAATATAATATATAACATGAGAAATTTAAAGAATTGCCTAAGAGCATGTGTTGATTAAACAGATAGCCACCATTTAGCCAAAAATAAATAAATAGATAACCACAAAACAATACAATTCATAACCTCATATAACACAAAAAATAATTCCCTCATCACCTGCTTAAGTAGATAATTATTGAAACCCCGATCTATAAATAATGCAGCCAATATTTGATGCAAGAGCAAAAAAAGTTTCAAAATCATGGTGGGCAAAATTTCTATATATTTACAGTTTTACATTATTTCTTCTATAAATAAGATTTTTAGCACTACTGAATTTTTTCCACCCAATTCATGGTGGTTGCCCACCTTATTGTGTGAATTGATTTGCCCCTAATGTTAAAGCATTTAACTATTCTTCCATCATCCAAAACTCCCTCTCTCCACAAATGAGAGTTCAATTTCTCTTTCTAGGATGTATGAAAATGGAACCCTCTTTTAAAAGAAATCTACAATAAATCTCATTATATCTAATAAGCAAGTAAGTTATCATCTTGGTATCTACAATGCATATTTTTTGTACATCAACAATAGCAGTTCATCAACAAACAAAGTAATCTGTAGCAAGTTGTAATCAGTAATTTGTACTCCGTCAAAATTATAAAAGGGTTCTGTAACAACTTCAGTAAATCTCAAGCTTAACGAACGATACTCACATTATGAACACTCTCCTGTCACACTTGTATTGTATCAAAAATTCTCTGGCCTTGTTGTCATAAAATATAACAAAGAGAAAAAATATCATAAAGATGGTACTTCATTCTTTATTAGTAGTGTTTCTCCCCATGTTTGGGACCAAATTTAACCTATTAAAAAATAGATGGTAATTCATTTTCCTTTCTTGGTGAATAATCCCAGGTCAACCCGCAAAGTATGGATGACTTGATTACTAAAAAAACAGTTTTTTTTTTAATTAGTAAGAATTATACCATTTTATCCGACAAAAAGTCCTTTCTAGTATAAATTAAAGAGCACTTAATGCCACAATATTGAACTGGATTATATGACAATACCTTTGGAAACAAATAATATTCACAAAGATATTTATATACAAACATGCATATATCTTTTATATGTAAAAGAACACCAAAAACTGATAATGGAGTTGAGGCAGTACCTGCCAGTTTTAGTCTGTATTGTCCACAGTGTATCATCATATCCTTGAGATAGAACCTTCTGCAATTGAATCCTAGGAAATAGCCACAAATGAAGTCAGGTAATTTATAATTTTACAACAACAATAAAAGGTTGTTGAATCAAACAATCTGATAGCATAAATTCCAATGTGTATAAAAGCACTTACTTTCCTGTGCCATTCAAATCATCACTAGTGATTCTGCTATTCCAGACAGCAACATTCAACTCTCTTAACCCTTCAATTAGAGTAAAAACAAATTTCTCTTGGAAAGTAGGATTTTTACCTCCATTTAAAAAAAACCACAAACGAAATTCAAATTCCAAATCCCAATTGAATCTTAATCGTAATAAATTTCTCCCAACATCAATCAAAGTTGGATAAAAGCTCAAACACGCAAATCACCAGATAGAAGGAATTAAATGGGTATGGCGTTTGGTTTCATCCAAAACAAAATGGATGAATTTCTGGTAAGAGCAGCAGGCAGAAACTTCAATTGAAGCCCTCAATTTTCTCGTTGTAATACCACTAATTGAAGGTAATAATGGAGGCTTTAGCATTGAGAAAATGCTTAACAAAGAAGAAGACTCCATTGGAGAATGAAGAAATAAACAGGAACTTATAGAGATGGAAGGGGGAGGGTTTCCATATGGAGGGGGTAGAATTAAAGATATCAGGGGACCCAAAGTACTTCACAAATTCAATCAAATTACAAACCCCATAATAAAAGTTTATAGCTTTTTTCCGTTCATAAAACAAATGAAATCTAGAAACTTAATTTTCCAAATTTTGGGGCCAAATCACAAATCAAAAAGTACAAATGAACAAACCTCAAGTACAAAAACTACAGTGACATCACTTTGGGATTCAGATTCTCACACTCAAAAAAACACAATTAATTTATTTAATTAAACAAATTATTTGTTACCCAATTTCTAATCAAAGTTACAAAAATACAATTGAGCTCAGATGGAGAGAGAAAGTAAAGAACTTAAACTAAAAAACAAATGCCTCAATACTGATTCACTAATGTACAAACAAACATTAATTATCAAATCAAAACCACAAAGTAGAAACTTCCTTAATCTGAATTGCGATCAGCACTACATTTGAACTCAAAATAAAAATGAGATTCAGATTCACCAACACCCCACATTTAATTTATTGAATCCCAATCAATGAACAACATTAACAGTAACACCAACATTCCTTCATTCAATCCTCAACAACAAAACCGAAAATGATTTTCAGTTATTCTGTTATTTGGCTTTGAAAGGGAATTGAAAAAATAAATTAAGAAATTGTATATGTTTGTTGTACCTGTGCGGAACAAAATAGACCCGTACATTGTCCTTTTGGGTGGGAGAAGTGTCGGAACAATCTTCGGAAGCGGAAATTAGTGAGGAGCTTAAGGATTGGTTGAAGTGTAGAAAGATTAGCTATTATCATGAAGAGCAGAAGGGGATTTTGTATTTACAGTTTTGTTCCGTTAGATGTCCGGTGATGGAAGGGCTTTCTAAGGTTCAACTGGGTTTTGATTCGATGATGGAAGAGCACAAATTTGGGGATCTTCAAGGAATGCTTTTTATGTGTAAAAGCCTGAAAGAGGAGAAGAAGAAGAGGGGAAATCCATCGATGAAAAGAATCGGAAGAGGAAGAGGAGGTGAAAACCCCCACTGTCAATTAGGAATTTGTATCAATTAGAAAGAGTTAATTGATTGATGGAAGAGAAAGCGTCGATCGACTGCAGAACCAATTTCGTTTATAGGAAACCAATTTGTTGACACGATTCTAAACTCTCGTGAGATCGGAGAAATCAACTGAGTTAACTCCTAATTAATTAAGAGTTAACTCGGTCAATTTTTCAATTGAGGATCGCCTTACGTCCCTACTTTATATATAAGGACTGATTACTCACATTTATTGGAAAGATAAATTGTCAAAGACTTAAAACCTTGGAATTGAAAAAAATTAATAAGAGTATTATGGCATCTCTCACACGTTAATTGATTACGTATAGACATGCAATTACAGTTAATAATATGGAGTGTTAATTAGAGTGAGTGTATTGATGTGATAAAAATATGTACTGCAAGTGCACAGTGTCTAATTGAAGAACTGGCAAGTACAGGTCGAACTTACAGAGACTAAATTAATTTTAATGTTTCCTTAATATTTATTTTAGGCGAATTAGAAATAAAGATTGAGAATTAATTAACTAGAATATGAAAACAATTAACGAGAATGCAATCTAGGAATCTGAATCCACTAAATAATAAACATAACATATAATTCAATCTCTTATTTTTTATAACTTTCAAATTATGATTTTGATATCCTTCCCTTTAATTTAGTAATTTACAATTAACGTGGGCAATCATAGACTATGAAAATTTAAGGATTAACTATAACCCATCAAAACTTCTTTGAGTAAGCATGGATTATGAAAACTCATATCTTAACAATAATTTATCAAAACCTCTTAATTAATTTAAAATCACATAAGAACTATAAAAGCGAATGTATCTCGATAACGAAACATGAAAGTAAAATAAATTAAATATAAAAGCATAAATAATAGAAGAGATAAAAAAATATTATTACGAATAATTATTTAATTTCATCTTCATCCTAGATTAAAGAAATTAACTAGATATGAAAATAAATAAATTAACTAAAATAAAGAAGAAGTAGAAGATTGAAAATAAATAAGAAAACTCCCTTTATTCACGATCCTCCAACAAGCGTTGAAACATAATTTAATTTACTCCTACCCCTAACCTAAAGTAATACAATACTTAATTAATAATTTCTCTCTAAAACAAGAGACCTATTTATAGGAAAAATAATTTTGAACCCTAATTTAGATTCATTGAATTTGGACATTTTTGTTCCCTTTCCATGTAGGATTCAACTTCCTAGTGGCAATCAACTTCTCAAAAGATCTTCAGATAGACTTTTCTTTTCATTTGTTGGATTTGACTTTTTTTGAAGATTGTTCCACGTCTTTCCTTCTCCTTGTAGGATTCTTCTTGGATATTCCTTAAATGAATAAGAGCATTAAATATAAACTTGATCACCAAGATTTTAACTTTATTGCAACAAATATTAAATCCTACAAAATAAAGTAAAACATATTAATTTAATAAACTAATATAATTAAAAGGACAAAATTAGGGATAATAAAATGTATGAATTACGTGTCAATCAAATACCCCTATACCTAGCTTTTGCTTGTCCTCGAGTAAAATAAAAATAAATCAAAAATTATACTATCCCATTTTCGTAGGAAACACGATTGCACTTAGCATGTGCAACAAGCCTTTAAACCCAAGGTTACCCAAGTGGACGAGTTGTGTCTCGCGAGGGTTTGTAGTGAATATACCCACAAAATTCAAAAAATATTTTTGGGTTCAACAAATTATGAAATTGAAAGAAAACTTCTAAATATCTATGGGCATTATACATCAGCAAGATTAAATTAAAATCACACTTTCACTTTATCAAAAATACTCAATCTTTATTTTAGACATCATCCTTCATTAAATCAACTTCATTTGATGCATGCATTGTGTATATGATGTAACTCTTAGTAGGGATTTTTACCATGAAAATCAAGCAAGCTCATTTTTTTCTTTTCTTTTTTTCTTTTTTTCTTTTCTTTTTTTTCTTTTTTTTTTTTTTTTTTTTGATTCTTGACTTGTGCAATGTCTCATTTTCTTAGGCTTTTCAAAGTTACCCATGTAGAATGCGTTGGACCAATGACTCCCCAAAACCGGATGGCTTTAGGGCACTTAGGTGTAGAGACACCCCTAAGTTTACTAACTCGAGTAACAAAGGCCACAAAATTAGACTAGTCAAGATGCTTTTATCCATCACACTTTTCAGCGTGAATATCGATGCTTCCCGAAGCTTGGATACCCAGTTATTTCGTTTAATGGACATTGAAGTAGTTATTTATTCCTTTTTTTTTTCAACTTTTCTGAACTTCAATTTTTTTTCATTCTTTCTTTTTTTCTTTTTTTTTTTGAAATTACTCGAATCATGGTTTATACCCCACAACTAAGAATTAGTGCAAACGTGAAGTGCAAAAATATTTGTGAAATCAATTTTAAATCTAGATGGTGTTTTGAACTAAGATTTTGTACCTTATCAAAGATTCAAGAGTTCTAAATCTTTCAATCTTACTCATGAGTTTTGCTCCACAAACACTTATTAGAATTATTTCAATCCATAAAAAGTCAAATAATTTTTTTTTTTATTTTGTGTTTTAATTAATTTTTCGTAAAAAAAATAAAAAAATTAAAAAAATCTAATACAATAATACAAACAACCCCCCCCCCCCTCTACCTAAATCATGCATTGTCCTCAAATGTATGCAAATGAAGAAAAGAGAACAAAGATGTGAAAGAATTGTACCTTGTATGCGGGGGGCATTTGTTACTGCAGAGAATGTGTGTGAGAAAAGAAAACAAATGTACATAACTACAAATTTTATAAATCCTAAAATTATGTGACTAAAAATTAATGTTACAAATAGATAAGTGAGTGTGAACTTTTCATTATTTTCAGGAGGTCTAGGAAATTGAAAATAGTCAGAATTTTCATCACAGTTATGCTTCAAGTTTACCTCAAGAAAACTTTCATTAACATGTTCAAATGATGGAAGAATTGGTTCAAATACATGTTCTAGTTTAGTTGACTTATTTGTAGTGGATCTTAACGACTCATTGACCTTATCTAAATATTCAGAGTCATTGCAATTTTGGTCAAGGTGATTTAAGAAAAAATCAATTGGATCTTTTTTAATCAAGAGTCTATTTTCAATTATTTCTTGGGTCATTGACAACTCTTGGATATGTTTACTTTAATGGGTTGGTCCAAGAAATCACTAGGTGATTTTTTAGGAATAAGTTTTTCAGGTATGGAGCTTTAGGCTTATAAACTTTTTCAACCAACTCATCAAATGCAACATGATCAATTTTAGGCATAGACTCATAATTTGTAGACTCCTCAAATACGCTTGACTCAAATTGTGTAGAATTGAATATAAAATTTCCACTTTCCTCATCATTTCCACAACCATCAAGATTTTCAAAATTAACCTCATAGTTACTAGAAAATTCACCCACCTCTTGTTCATTTATCGACTCATTTGAATTTCTAGACGAGATATAACTTGATCCATGCTAAATTGATTTTCCATTAGAACTTCCATAGCTTTCTCTAAGGCACTAAGTCTTTCCTTTTCTTCATTTGATAATTCTTGTGGATATTGAGGTTCTGGATCCGAATATGGATATGAACATGGATGTGGATAAGGATTTTCATAAGTTGAAAAAAATTGATTTACTTGGTGCGGATTAAAATTTTCATAGGTTCTTGATTCCAAGCAAAATTATTATTATTATTAAAATCAAAATACCTATGAAGAGGAGGGAGAATGAGAGAGATTAATTTAATAGGGGTATATTAGGAAGAGTGTTTTCATCTTAATCTGTGTAATAATTTGAAAAGTGAGCATTTAATTTGGGACACACTGTGTATTTCCAACCTTCTAATGTGAAACAATTAGAAGATAGTTGTTCAATTGATTCGGACTTTGTTTCAATAGTGAGTGGAACCTATATATGCCTACCATGGGGTTTTTTTTCTCCAACCCTTTCTTTTTTCCTAGAATTGCCAGACCTTTATCCTTCCCACATTTTTGAGAGAACATAGTGTGCTTGAAGTTTTTGCTTACTGTATTATCTTTGTGAAAGCTCTAGTATTAATAGTTAGATGATTCTTGTATCACCCATAAGACTGAAGTTCTTGGACCCTATGTATTTTTTGATATTGTTGACGGGCAAGAGCTTCGTGGTAAGAACTCTGGTGCCTTGTCTTTCTACAATGAGTGCGAGGCTGATGCTGCAATTGAAATACTCAGATTTTTTAGGCGGAGGTATTTTTCTTCCCTTATTCCCTGCAACACTGGAGATAATTCATCAGCTTCTTTCTGACCTGCATTTTTACTTTACTTAGGTACTCATCAAATTTTGCTGGGGGAAGAATTGGCATAGTAACTCCTTATAAAAGTCAACTTTCCCTATTGCGCTCACGGTTTTCTACTGCATTTGGATCTTCTGTGACAGCTGAAATGGAATTTTATACTGTGGATGGTTTTCAAGGCCGGGAGGTCGATATACTAGTACTTTCGACAGTTAGAGCAGAGGAACCATGTTCAACAGAACACAGGATTAGCTCTAGAAATATTGGGTTTGTTGCTGATGTTAGACGGATGAATGTTGCTTTGACTAGGGCAAAACTTTCTCTCTGGATTTTGGGCAATGCTAGAACTTTGATGGCAAACGATAACTGGGAAGCTCTTGTTAATGATGCGAAAAAGAGAAATTTGGTGATATCAATTAAAAAGCCATATGATTCCATCTTTAAGTCTACTTGGAATAAAAATCCGAGTTTAGAAAGTTCTGATTACCATTCTATGCAACTGAACCATGCTGAGAAGGTTATAGAAGTAGGCTGGCATGCTGAACAACAAAAGAAAAGTGCAAACAGTTCCTATGAGAGGAAAAGAAAATGCAGAGATGCTAAAGCTCTTGAAAACATAGTTGGTGGAGAAGAACATAATTTTCCATCATTGATGGAAGCTGATAAAGCGAACAGAAGAAAAGGTAAAAGCGAGCATGGTGTATCAGCGAAGAAGGATCTTGGACCTGTAGTTATGGATGGCAGTGTGAATAAAACTTACAAGGAAGTGAAGTCTATAATTGCAGGACAAATAACAGGTAACAAAAATAGAGGCAAAATGAGCAGTGAAAAACAACTCGAAGTTGGGAATTCTAACACGGGTGATGGAAATAGAGATGCGAATGATAAAGCTCGAGCTTCTAATCAATTTGGAAACCCTAAAGATGCAATCTCAAGAAGGAAACAGCAACGTGATGCTGTTGATGTTCTTCTATCTTCAGTACTCATATCTTCAAAGAAGTCTGAAACTTCTGTAAAATCAGTGCATGTTAAAAGGTCTATTTCTCCAACAAATACTACAGGTCGGTCAATTAAACCACCCAATCAAAGAAAAGGTTAAGTAATTTGTTCGCTTCTTTGTGCATGTTTACTGTTTGTACATGCTTTAGTAGCCAGTAGTGTTGAATTTATGTGTTCTTAGACTTTGTACAGTTGGTAACGAGGACGACTTATGCTTGATGAATCCTCTTTTGCCAGTTTATCATGTGCTTATCAACACATTAAACTCTTTGCATTTTAAAATTAAAAATATATTTTTAATAACAATCAGGATAATGACCAAGGTGTATGAACTTAATTTTAACTTATTCCAGTAAAGTAGAGATAATTGTTAAGTATTTGAAAATTTTGGTAATTATTGGTTGAGTAAAAAGGCCAAGTTAAATGGCCAAAATAACTCTATTACTCTTATTATATATGGTATATGGTATAGATTTATGTTAATTTTCGTTTGATAATATTTTTAATTAATAAAAGTTCATAATAATTTTATATTTTGAGATGCACCTAAAGTTGCACCCTGATACTTCCAACATCCTAATGGTGAAGTAAGAAATTGTTCCGGACAGTTGCATCTGTACTCACTTAGGTTTTGGTGATTAACAAATCATATCAAGTGCAATAAACAATTTTAACCAAGTATGCATGAATAGACCAGTAAAGTATTCATGTTGTATGCATAGTTTAACAGTCATGTTTTATGTCCGATTTGGGTAATTTTTTAGGCTAAATTGGAGCCGTTGAAATAATAGTTTCTGTTTGCGATTTTAGATTAAGAAAATAAGTTTAATATGAGGTAGTTTTGGCAGAAATAGTTGTAAGAGCTCAATTTTTTATGAATAAGATTTAATATTATTCTAACTAGTAAGGTGTTGATTTAATAAATGTTATAGTTATGGGTGATGTGTAGATTATACAAAGTAAATAGTTTGTTAGATAATATTCGTACGACGGTGCCGAAATAATCAATTATTGGTGGGTTCCATAATGGAATAATTGTCGGATATAAAAATTGACAGTAATAATCTTTTTAAAAATTAGCGGCAGAACTTTTATCGTTAACTGTTGAAATACCCAATAGTAAAAGAACAGTAACACTTGATACTCCATAGAAGTACGCGGTATTTTACAGTAACATACGGTATTGCACAGTATCTCTGAATATTGATTCAATAATTGTTACAGTAGAAGTCGCTCAATATTTCATTCAATAATTGCTACAGTAAAAATCGCATAGTATTTTATATCATTGATTTCATAATTGCTACAGAAGTAGTCATAGTGTTTCATATTATTAATTCAATAATTGTCACAGAAGTTGTTACATAGTATCTCATATTATTGATTTAATAATTGTTATAGTAACATTTGCACAATATTTTATATTATTAAATCAATAATTAGTAGGACACAATAACTCATATTATTTGATATGATATTATTAAACCAGTTAGCATTATTGACAATGTTTAGAAGTTTGGGCAAAGGGAAAATGCCCTTGATATTTACCCCGATGTCCCACTTACACCCTAAACTAATTATTTTTCCAAAAGTATCCTTAACGTTATATTTTTTGGGTCGCCCGTACCCCTGCCATTAATAGAAGATAAATAAGATTAAAATGTGATGACGTGGCGGGTTTAAATATAAAATATATTCTTAATAAAACAATATATATCATTTAATCAAAACAAAAAATACTAAAATTCAAAAGAAAAAAAGTATAACATATTTACATCATTTAATCAAAATAATAAAATTCAAATTATTTTGTTAACTAATCAAAACAACTAATTAAATAAAATAAGTTGTATAACATATTTAGTATTTACATCATTTAATCAAAATACTAAAATTCAAAATGAACATATTTACATCAAATACTAATTTAAAATAAATACTAAAATACTAATTAAAAAAAACTAAAATGCTAAAAAATCAAATTAAAAAATACTAAAATTTAAATTATTTTGTTAATTAATCAAAACAACAAAAATTCAAATTACATCATTAAAATATTAAAATCATAATACTAAATACTAATTGATATAAAAATTTTAAATTACTAAAATCATAATACTAAATAATATTTTTGAGTTATGACTGAAGGAAAATTAAATTACTTGGATTCTCTTTGTTGTTAATTAATTAATTTTCACATCTAATTGCTCAATAAATACATAAATGTGTTGTATATATTCTTTTGATTTCTCCAGCTCCTCTCATTCGATATTTTCTATATCATGTCTTCATGTTGACGTTGTTCTCAATCTCATTATATATTAGTATTATAATTAATTAGCTGACGAGATAGATAGAGTTCATTATATATATATATATATATATATATATATATATATATATATATATATATATATATATATACGGTAAAGATCGAAGCGTTCTCTTTAAATAACATTCTTCTTTAAATAACATTTTTTATTAAAATTACGTTAGTTTTGGAGGGACGGGTGACATTTTTATAAATCTGGCGGTGGCATTGTATTTACAAAAATGCCACCACGTCCTCCAAAACGACGTAGTTTTAATAAAAGAATCTTATTTAAGGAGGAATGCTATTTAAAGAGAATGTTCTTGATCCTGACCGTATATATATATATATATATATATATATATATATATGGGAAATGATCCATAAAAAACGTTAGCTATTAACACTGTTTTAACTAACGCTAATATAGTAGTCAATATTAGAGTTAATGGTGAGATGAATACTTTCGGTAGCTAGAGAGAATGTGACCCGACAATAAATATTAAAATCCTCTCTGCTGGTCACTAGAGGTTTTTAATTTGGCCAAGGCTCCAATTTGCTAGAGGAGAGTGGCGACCAACAAAAAAAAGACCCAATTCTTGATTATCTAACTGTGGCGCCCCCAAAATTAGGTATACATCACCCGTCTTGGGTGCGTCGGATACATGGTATAAAATTCAAATACAACTTACTAATACTGGTTTATGTAGGTATACAATACGACAAAATATAATCTGTGAGTTTGAATACAATTATTGTCTACTAGAGATTATACAAACTCAAAAGGTCCTCATTACAATTATTAACACACTATTTCACGCGAATAGTGAGGACTACTAATCTTATCCTGCGGATGTCACTCCGGTTCCCATTAGTTCTGCTTTGTTTCTCATTTTACGAAGAAAATGGTGAAATAAAGGGTGAGCTCAACTAAGCGCGATGAAATATTATGACTAAGATAATGCGAGAATAAATTATCGTTAGCCTTGAACAGTGTTAAAGCGATAAAATATAACAACATCAAGTTTAATGCTGCGGTGAACAACAAGCAATCCATTAAAAAAGAGTCAAGTAGAGAATAAAATCTACTATCTTTTATGATTTAAAGGTTTTCATCACTTTTATCGTTGAGATTGACAATAAATAATCCACATCATTTGAATCACCCCGCACTACTGACCGAGGATATTCTTTAGTATCACGACCACAATTATCCATACACTACGGGCGAAGAATATTCGTGTATTCATTAATGGTCATGATCATCGTACAACAATCATCCATCAATGCACTCTACGGGCCAATGAGGACTTTTACCACATCATTTGTAACATTACGGTCGTGATTAAACCGAATAATTTACAGTCATAATCATACCAAGTCCAACTATGCATTACAGGGCCACGAGATGACTTTCAACAATATATAAACATGAGGATGATGACAATGATATAAGAATTCAATAAAACAAGTTCAAGAATTAATTTATCCGGGAACTAATAACGTCCAAATTGTCGACATGATCTTTGCTTTGTAGAGTAAAATCAAGAATGCTTAGAAGAATATTTTCATGAAAAGATATTGGATGAAACATGAAATATCATGGATATTCCACTAATTTCATGGAGTATAAAGTCAAAGTTTTAACCAACCGAGTATAATCAAGAATGGAACAACAAAAGAAATCACCATGCATGCGGTACTTGGCATGAGCGAGTTATTCAACGAGAATAATAATAAATAGCGGAACCGTCGGTGAAATTACACCAAGCGGGATGTTCAACAGAATAATAAAGCGGAACCAAGTCCGTAAAAACGCATGTGACGAGGATGTTCAATGAAATAATAATAAAAATTTTAACCAGTCCGGCGTTAAGCCTTGAGCAGAATATTCCAACGAATAATAATAAAGATGGAACCCGGTCCAAAGTAAGCATGTGATGAGATATTCAACGAGAAAATAACAAAGACGGAATATTAGAAGAATGTCACCAAGTATAGGGTAGTTCATTATCTTTGGTTATTCCAATGAATAATAACAAATAATGGAATAATGAAGTTCTCTTTATGAATACAAAAGAAATAATACCCACTACAAGTAAAAGGCGGAATATTAGAGTAGGGAAGTAGCGAGAATACTTTTCTTATTTCTCTCTATAATTTCTCTCTAGAGTTTCGGTGAATTAAGTAAGAAAATAATGAAGGAATAAACTTCTATTTATAGAAGAATGGGTTTATATAATAACTAATTCATGAACGGTCCAGATTGATTTATTTTTTAATCGAGCGGTCCAGTTTAAAGCAAAATCTTTTAAATAAAATATAATATATTATATTTATAAAATATATAAATATAACAATAATCTGACTCCTCCGATTGTCTCAAATTCTTCTCCCTCCCCACTTGCACTCCATCATACAAATATACATATATAATATATATATATATATCATCCCAGCATAATAATTCACCCACTATCTTCATTTTTTCTTCTTTACACACACACATATCCACATGCACACACATCACACTCACACACGTATAATATATATATATGCAGTATAATCTTTTACCGATTATTTTAAAAAACGGGTAAGCGAGTGTATACATAAAATAAGCAAAATTGGTGACTTCTCACGTAAGTATCGATAATCAATCTGTAGTGTACTCTTTGTGCACTACAGTATTCTTGTACTTTTAACACCGGGTGTTTCAACAGTTAACGGTAAAACTTCCGCCATTATTTTCATAAAATATTTTTATCGTTTTCTCAATCCGACAATAATTCCGTTGTGGGGTCCACCAATGATTGTACCTTTGTACGAATATTCTCTGTTAAAACGAATATTTTCCGACCAATCGAATATAATATGACAACTTGCATACTTTGTAAAATTTATAAATATTACCCACAACTATAACATTATATTAAATTCATTCCATAATATTCAAAAATGATAATTATAGAAAATTCATCTTTATTCAAAAGTTGGGGTCTTACACTAATTATCCTCATATATACTACCTATTAATTAGTAAAATAAAATAATAATAAATTATAAGAATAATTATATAAGGATAATCATTAATTATCTTTATACTTATCCTTATACTTATTAATGATTATTCTTATACATATTACTTATTAATCAGTAAAATAAAATAATAAAAATTATAAGGATAATAAGTAATTATCGTATACTTATCCTTATACTTTTAATTTGATTTTTTAGTATTTTAGTATTTTTTTAATTAGTATTTGTTGTAAATATGTTATGTTTTGAATTTTAGTATTTTGATTAAATGATGTAAATACTAAATATGTTATACAACTTATTTTATTTAATTAGTTGTTTTGATTAGTTAACAAAATAATTTTAATTTTATTATTTTGATTAAATGATGTAAATATGTTATGCTTTTTTTATTTTGAATTTTAGTATTTTTTGTTTTGATTAAATGATATATATATTGTTTAATTTAGAATATATTTTATATTTAAGCATGCCACATCATCACATTTTAACCCTGTTTGTCTTTGTTAACGGCAGGGGTACAGGTGACCCAAAAAATATAACGTTAAGGGTACTTTTAAAAAAAAAAATTAGTTTAGGGTGCAAGTGGGATATCGGGGTAAACATCATGGGCTTTTTTGACCCTTTGCCCCTAGAAGTTTTGTTAAGAAAAGAGGTTATTTAATTGTGCACCGTTTATACGAAAGGCCCACTCTTTCTTGGGAACGATCTGGTTGTCAATATTATGAGTTTATAATATTAATTATGAATAATTATTGTAGAATAAAAGGTGTTGATTAAGAATAATTATAATAACTAATGTGTGGTAGATATTTGTCCAATTTATGTTATAAATAGAGGGGTTTAGCATGATGCGTTTGTTGTAAGTTTGTCTTATTATTTTATGGACCCACCACCTGTTAATTTGTTAAAAGCGTTGGCAAAAAATTTTCCCCAGTATTTTTATTATTATTATAATAATAGTAATAAAATTGATTTTTTTTTATATAAAACAGAAAACTTTTATAAAGTTATTTGTTTTATTAGAATATATTATATTTTAGAAAAATATATATACTGCAATTTGTCATGCGATTACGACGAAAAACTATGTCGACGGGTTTTTTTGCAGGCAAATTAGTTATTACAATCTACATGACGGGTGAACCATCGCTATAGCCTAAAAAAAAATCGTCATGCATATAAGCACGTATCTACTACACAATAATAATATATACATATAACCCTTATATTATACTCCTCCGTTTCCGGATAAAAGTCACAGTGGACTTTTCACGCATATTACGAAGAAGAATAAAATGACAAAATTGCCCATAATAATGTCATTAAATATGGAGAGAGAATTAGAATAAGAAAAGTATGAGATATTTAATGTTACAGGCATAATAGGAAAAAATGTGTAAAAGTTTGGTTATTAAAAGAAAGAGGACATTTAACATGGGACAACCCAAAATAGTAATAAGGACTTTTATCCTGGGACGGAGGGAGTATATAAAGTTATTTGTTTTGTTATAATATTTTATTGAATAATAAAAATTAGACGAATTTTTTTGAAATCAATGGGTGAAGCATGCACGTTTTGTCAAACGTTGTGTACTAAGCATTCTTCTATAAATAGGTCGCTTAGTTGAGGCATGAAACTTATACCAGAATCACAAAATTCTTCTTTTATAATATTGTGTGTATTTATTTTGGGTATAGCAAATAGTGCAATATTTCCTCAAGATAATCTCATTTATATCAGTCATATCTAGTCTCCTAATAAGATAAGAGATCATTTCTTTCATATTCGTAAGGGGGTATCATTTCTTTCATATTTTTAAGGGATATCACTTTTTTCATATTCCTAAATCTAAACTTACTATGGTAAGTATTGCTTCTGTAATTCCTAAAATGATTAGAAATTTGTTTGAGATTTGCGCTTCATCTAGTATCATTTCACTTGAACTTTTTATTTACCTAAATCTTCTTATTTAATTTTAATCGTTATCTTTGAAATATGAATCTTGAATATCATTCTTGAATTTGACTCGACATTTTGATCATCATGTTGAGAATTTGGACATTATTACTATCAACAAATTAAATGTTAATCATCGAATATTTATTCTGTTATCTCATTATTCATACAACTTGTATTCATTCTTTGTATTATTGTTATTTGTACTAACAATCAAAAAATCAAATTATGGTGAACGTCTTTGGTCTGGGTGCAAAGACGATATAATTGTTTGGTGTATGTGGTCGGTATGGCAAGGACACGTAGTGAAAGTTTTATTTGGTCCGTAGTGCAAAGATGAACTATTGATTGACATAATCATGACCATTTGTGTTATAATTGAATATCTTTAACCCGTTGTGCAAAAAGAAAAAGTTGATTTACATAATAACATGAACTGTGTATTGGTAAAATCATGATTCTTAGTGTTACATGCAAAGGCATGTATGAAAGTTCTATTTGGACTGGGTGCAAAGAGAAACTGTTAATTGGTATTATAAGGATAAAATATTGATGATGAATTTTTCAAATAGAAGAAGATAGTAGACATTATATTCTACTTAACTCCTCTAATGGATTGATTATTCCACTGTAGTTATTGTTAAAAAATTACATTATCATAACTCTGTGATTTATTATTGTTGAAGGCTAAAGATAATTTATTCTTTGTTATCTTAGTTATGATATATTTTACTGAGCTATTTGAGCTCTCTTTTCTTTTTTGTTTCATTGTTCATCTCAGGAAATGAGTTAACTGAGACTAGCAGGGAAATAGAGTGATGGTTCGAATTTTAGAAGTATCTCAATACATTATAAAATAGTGTGGCAATAATCGTATTGAGAATTTAAGTTGGGTGTGAACATTTTCGTATTATATACGGTATAATATTTGTATTGAAAATCACAGTATGTGTGTTGTCGTATTTTGCACCACAATTTAATAGTTATAAATAGAAAAATTTATATTTGAATTCTGTAGTATGTATTGTGACGACTCAAAATGGGTTGTGTAGACCTATTTTGGGGGTGTCACAGTAAGAATCAGAGTTTAGGGATATGATCTCCGGTGGAGATTTGAGATTAGAACTAGAAGAGGAGAGAAAAGTAAAATTATTTGCTAGTTTGTCCTACCTAAGCTAAATCTCGTTATTTAATTAGTCGACTTGGATGTGGGGACAAGAAGTGATGTGTCAGTTTGTTTAAACTAATCTTTATTTATTTTATGACCACATTTCATAATGGCATCTGAAAATCAAGAGGTGGACTATGAGGCAAATATGGCTGAGAATCGGGAAGTTACGTATAATCCTGCTGCTAACTCAAAACATTATGTTGTTAACAACATGATGAATGATGGATTTTTTAGGAACTTCATGCAATTTTTGCATAACCTGGCTAGAGAAAATACTACTTATAATACCGGTGGAAACGCGGGTAACTTACGAATGGTCACTGCCAAGCAGTTCAAGGTGTTAGGACTACATGAATTTCTAGGAAAGCTGACCCCCTCAAGACAGAGACGTAACTCAAACAAATGACGAAGATATTTGATGTACTACGTTGCGCTGATGATCAAAATGTTTCCTTCGCTACCTTTATGTTACGATGAGAGACGGATCACTACTGGGAATCAATAAAACGTACACATCATTCAGCACCTGAAATGTCTTGGGCAGAATTTGAAGAGCTATTTAATGAAAAGTATTTTTTGGAGAGCATTCGCCACATGAACGAAGTGGAATTTATTAAGTTGGAACAAAATAATATGACTGTCTCGCAGGATGAGGCCAAATTTGCCAAGCTATCTCGATTTGCACCCTACTTGGTGGACAATGAATTAACGCTTGACTCGAATGTTCTTACGAGGTTTGAAATTTGAGATTCGTCAACATCTTATTCTCTATCAGAACCGATGACACACGGTCTACAAATCTTTGCCTCTCAAGTCATTATGTGATAATATTGGTTGGCTTCGTGTCCTCTCCACACTTTCTCTATTGTGGGATAATATCACTAGTCATCGTGTTCCCACCTCCGATAACCCGATCGGATGACCCGGTCCGAACTTTCGAGAGTCGGCTTTGATACCATATGTAATAACCAGAATTAAATCTTAAGTTCGAAATAAATCCCGAATCAAATTACAAGTCCGAATCGAATCAAATTCATTCAAATAATATCTTAAATCACTGGCTAATTGAAATGAAAGTGTAACACAAATTATTTAGAATTTTTCCATAGAAAAAATTCTCCTCCTTTTATCTAGAGGTGAAAAGATATCTAGGTCCACCGTCAAGCCCAACCAATGGCAGGCCCTTGTGGCATTGTCTCGGTTAAATTCTTCTAATAAGATCCTAAAAGTGCATAATGTACTGCAACTAATTAATTACGAGGACAGAGATCCTCTGAATCACCATTAGCAATTGAATATATATAAAAAAGAAAAAGAAAAAAGAACATCACAATGGCCCTTAAAAAGATGCATATTTTGTTTAAGAGGCCATCCGTTTATGTCCACCCCATAAAAGTAGACTAAAAAACAAAATGCACCCCAAACTTCACTTCCTATTTACTTTTGTACCCCAAACTTAAAAAGGTGTCTAAGTACATCCCAAACTTCATTATACGTAACAAAACGTACACTTTTACCACTTAACCGGTCAAAAGTGACCGGCTGTGACCGGCTAAGGTTGAAATATTTATTACAGAGGGGTAAGATTTGTAATTTACATTTAAGACTTAGGCAGTTACTTTGACACCGGCTATGTTGGTTATCAGACAAAAATCCCAAATTCGATTTGCTTAAGGTTCGCGATTCTTGAAGGAGAAGATGAGTGATTCTCGATTCTTGAGGGATTCGGAAGACAATTACGTTTATGGAGAGAAGGGTGTCCCAGAATACAGTAAGTGCTTCAAATACATGTGTATTAATGGTCTGATGTTTTTTAGTGTGTACTTTTTATAGTGTATTGACTTCTTTTTCTTTGTTTATTGTGTTCTGGTAGTAGTTTAACTTTGTTTGTTGCTTTTTGTAGTGGTCCCTTTTTATGCTTTGTTCTCCCGATTATGGGTAGTGGTCCACACATTTAACTGGTAGTGGTCCCTTTGTGTTTGTGGTTGTGCAGACAATAAGGAAAAAATTTCAGTCAAATTTTTTCATGGTGGACACTTTGAAGATAGTCCACATAAGTAGTGGGTGGTAGGTACATTCAACTATTTTTATTTGTGTCATCCTTATTACATCTCTTTACTTGATATAGCCAAAATGGAGAAGGAGTTGGGATATAAAGGTGGACACTTTCAGTTCTAGTTCAAGACACTTGCAACTGGTATGGATAAGGGATTATGGGAGTTAGAAAATGATGATGGTATACTGACAATGTGTATGCTTATCTCTGTTAGTATGCTAATTGAAATATATTTGGAGGTGATTAGACCTGTGGGAGGATCAATTGACTTGGAAGTACAAAGGGAAGGTGATAAGAATAATGAATGCAGAGATTTGATAACATTTGGGGATGATGAAAGAGAGCCAACTGAAGGAAGATTATGTGGATAGTTCTGGGGAAGAGTCAACTGAGGATGAAGAGGATTATGACTTAGATGAGGATGATGAGGATGAAGAGGATTATGAGCATAACAGGGGGACTGATGATGGGCCAGAGGGTGATCAGGCTAGGGGGACTGAGGCTGGGGAGCAAGGGACAAAGGGAAGGGAAGGGTGCAAGACAGAAAGACAAAGAAAAAAGAGCTGAAACAAGAAAGGCAAAGGACAAAGGGAAAAGAAAATAAAATGCAGAAACCCAGAGTACACAAGAAGAACCACACGAACCAGAGTACACATTCATTTCAAATAAGCAAAAGGTGAAAACATCTCTGACATCTTTTTGTTATTCCATCAATTATTACACCCAAAGTATGTTTCTGATAACTTACCTTCCTTTGTCTCCAAGGTTTGATTAATGCTTTAGAAGATGTGGTCCCTGGTGCTGAACACATACATTGTGTAATGCATTTGTACAGGAACTTTTGGCAAAAACATAAAGGTTCTCGATTAAGAAAGTTGGTGTGAAATGCTGCTAAAGCCACAAATCCTTATGTATTTCTAAGGGCAATGGAAGTGCTAAAAGGAGAAGATAAAAGTGCATATGAATGGCTAGCTCCTAAGCCACCTGCTCAGTGGAGTAGGTCTCATTTTCAGACCATATGCAAAAGTGACATGTATGTCAATAACCATTGAAGAGGAAAGGAACATCATTGAGATGTGGTTTTTGCAAGGAATAGGGTCACAATTCAAGAAGGTGTCCTCAAGTAAGTTAAGATACATGTTTCTATGTATGTATGTTGAAAAGTGGAACATCATTAATGTATGTTGAGTTTCATACATTTCTGTTTGCCTATTTTCAGAAACTCAACAAAAAGCCAGGAACTAAAAGGGCCAAGAAGGTTCAACAGACTTCAACAGCTGCAACACAAGAGTCTACACATGAAGCTCCAACACAAGAGTCTTCACAAACATTTAATGTTGATCAAGAGCAAGTAGGAGGTTATACAAAGTGGCAAGGGGGAATACATTCTGAGGGTAGCCAAAGCAAGGTGTCAGGTGAGGGCATGTTGCCCAAAGACTACACATGGAAGGGGAAACATGTTACAACACTAAGAGACCTAGAATATGCAGCAAGATCCAAAAAAAAGAAGATTCAGTTTAGGAAACATGCCAGTGGAGGGCCTGTTGCAGATTCCTAGTGTGTGGATGAGAGTTTTGGCATCTTTTTGTTATTTTTTGGGTACATAGATTTGCAGTGAAATGTGACTGCATTTGATGTATATGATGCTTGGTATTGGTTTTGGTTACATAGTTTGCAATGTTGTCCAATGACAGTATATCATGCTTTTTGTTAATAGGCATCAACTTATGTTTTGAATTGCAACTCCTTTGGGACATGTACTGATCATTAAGCACTTAATTGAATGGCCTATGTTTTCTGTTTTTTTGTTCATTGAATGACATAAAAGTTCTATGGTTTTGGTTTGTGCATACTTGTTGCAGCAGATATCATAAGTGCAACACCAATTTACTGTCAACTTGCACATCAACCATGGATTTTACTGTCAACTAGCACAACATCCAATCACAACATCTTCATTCACACATGCACAAAAACATAATTTAAAGCTTACGCCGTCATCATTCAAATAAATTGCCCATAAATTACAACCAAAAACTTCCCAGAGTACAACCAATACATACATGATTTCAGCATTACTACCTAGAACATGAAATAGAAATTACAATCCGAGAGTACTACCAATACATTGCCTAGAAAATTACTTGTGGGGAATTTCAGCCTTTGTTGAGTTGAACATGAAATAGGAAATCACAACCCAAGTTGCAAGCAACAGACCCTTTGCAAACCTTGCCCTAATTCTGCACTCCTTCGGTTCATCTTGCATAGCTTTGATTTCAGTATCCAAATTCTCTAATCTTTTAATTAATCCAGGTATTACTTCCCTAGAACGCTCACACATTGGAGGATCAACCCAGAAGAAGAAATTACAACCACCGTGCCCAGCTGCACACCAATCTGGACAACCAAGGAATCTTCTACCGGCATTGTTTGAGCTTCTCCAAGCCGTCTTCATCACTGATTTTTTTCATGCACCAGCAATTACGATCCATGAGCCCTAATTTCCCTTAATTTTCTTGCTCGAATTTCTTGAATTTACTTCCCAAATCGAGCTGCACGAATGTTACTGAATCACTGGATTGTTCCAGCTCGGGTAGTAGAAAAAGATATGAAAGACTTGCGTACCCCTTCAGATCCACACGTGGATCACGTTCGATCACTTTTGGCCAGTTAAGTGGTAAAAGTGTGCGCTTTGTTACGTATAATGAAGTTTAGGATGTACTTAGACACCTTTTTAAGTTTGTGGTGTAAAAATAAATAAAAAATAAAGTTTAGGGTTCATTTTGTCTTTTAGTCATAAAAGTATTCAACAAAGTAAAAACTTAAATAGTACTCTGTTCCAAAATTAAAAATATATTTGTGGTTATTTTATTATTATTTTTTTTAATATTAAATCACCATAACTGAATTGCTATATTCGAAAACATAAAATTATCCTTAAAATTCATAATTTTATAAATGTATCTTTTGAAATGAAAAAATACTATTTAACGATACCAAATTGGGCAGTTATCTTGTACCATAGTCAAATCAAAATTGAAACAAAAATATTCTGGTATAGACTACGTCATCCCTCACCCAATTTTTCGGTCCTTTCTCAATCACATCAAAATCTATTAGACGGCCAATATTTTAAGTTTTTTAGGGAAATTGGTACACTATAGGTCGTCTCTTGGTACAGAACTTTCACAGAAAGACAGGAGCCATGACGAGCGTTATCGTGGCAAGCATTTTGATAAGGACATGAATCGAAGGTCCAGCAGTGTCCTTAAATGGATCTCCTACACTGCAAAACAGTTTCACCCAATTAACACGAGCTTCAGAAAGGGTGGTAAACAAATAGAACATAGTAATGGGAAATCCTTTAACCATATGAAATTTTTATCTTATTGAGGAAGATAATCTCCAGTAATAGCAAATTCTTAAATCATACGTTAGATAAATCATTAAAAGAAAGGGAAAATGGCAGCTAATCATGTTTGTGTCTGTGTTACCCCCCCCCCTCTCCCCTCTCCCCCCCTCCTACAAAAGTGGATAGGATTTCTTTCCAGAATTTATACTGCTACAGAAAATTATAACAAAAACAATTATTAGCTACAATCATCAATCAGACAACTTACGTATCCCCAGTAACTGCAGCTTTATGACACTCGCTCCCTTTGCCTCCAAGAGCACCTGTCTCTATGTATTTTTTTGCATTATCCCAGGCACCACCGGCAGTGTTGAGGAAAAGAGCCATAAGGATACCAGAAACCGTAGCAAACATCAACATAGAAGCAACAACTTTAGCCCCAAGCAGAGTTTGCCCTGTGTAGTATCCCAATAACCGGAAAACTAAACCTGCATGGTGATGTAAACAATTTTCGTCAAACAATTCATGAATTAACTTGCTGTAAAGCCAAAGAATAGATAATCTACCAACAACTATAGGTGACGCAACAGCCAAAGCTCCAGGTTTTATCATCTCTCTCAAAGATGCGGATGCAACAATTGCTACACAACGACCATAATCTGGTTTTTCCCTGTAGTCCTGTGGAAGACAAAATAAACATAAAACAGGCATCAATTGAATCCAGAGATTAATGATACAACGAGAACACTTCATAGATGCCGCCTACCATGATGCCTGGTCTCTCAGCGAACTGTCTTCTGACCTCATTAACAACTTCTTGAGCAGTCCGACCAACTGCAGAACAGGCCCATGCACTGAAGAGGAAAATAAGCATAGAGCCCAACAGTCCACCAACGAATACTTCTGGAATGGCAATATCAACCTGTGCAAAAAGTAAGTATTAAAACTAAAATGAGAAAATAAATAAGACACAGGCGCATGTAACTAAAAGAAAAGCCAGTGTACTTGCCTGTTTAAAAGGCGCATGAGAGAAGGCAGCTACTTCATCCATATAAGCACTGAACAGGAGGAAAGATGCCAGAGCAGCAGAACCAATAGCAAAACCTTTAGTGGTAGCTTTTGTGGTGTTTCCAACAGCATCAAGCAAATCAGTGATCTCCCTAACGCTTTCAGGCTGCAAGTGACATACTTAAGTGCAAGCAAAGATGCCAATAAAAAGATTTCCTTCATATTATTACAAATTTTATTTATTTTTCCTAGAATATGCAATATTACCTGCTGGCTCATCTCTACAATTCCACCAGCATTATCAGCTATTGGACCAAACATATCCATAGTAAGAACATATGCTGCAGTACTAAGCATCCCCATTGTCGCTACGGCTGTCCCAAACAACCCGCCAGTTGGATTTCCAGCTTCATCAACAAGTCCAGACGTGTGACCCAACCAGAAAGCTGAAACTATAGAGAAGCTTATGACAAGGACAGGAAGAGCTGTGGATTCCAATCCCAAACTAATACCAGCAATTATGTTAGTTCCATGCCCTGTGGAGCTAGAAAGAGCTAATGTGCGTACAGGTTCATGCTTGTAGTCAGTATAGTACTTGGTGATCCAGACAAAACTATAAGCTGTGGTAATTCCAACAAGACCACATAAAGCAAAGTGCAACCAAGCTGAAGGTGCCTGTTCTGTATAGAGCATCCAACGTGTAGACTGCAAAAAGATAAATTGGAACAACCACGTATATTATGTATTAGAATAAAAAGGAAATTTAAAGGAAGGATAGAAAAATATTTTTTATTAAAAGACAAAAGTATCCTCTATATTTGCTTGGTATAAAAGAGTGGCTTGTCTATAAAAAGAAAAGGATTTTTTTGTCTTTTCAAAGATTTCAGTAGATCTAATATTACTGAGTTAGAAGGGGGAAAGAACAAAGAAACTATATCCTCCGAGAGAAAGAGAGGACTCAAAAATAAAAGCTGCAATCAACGTTCATTGAAATGTCTAAAAGCTACACTAAAAGATAAATTTCATTACCAAACCAAACGTTAAAACAGCTAAAATTATTGTAACAGAATATCCTTTCTGAAGAATCATCATTGGATCTTCTATAGCAGCAATTACTCCAGGATCACGTGTGCCTCGTATTGAGAATATTCCGACAGATGATATCACTAAATCGAATGAGTGAACAACAAGAGGAAACAAAATGAAGCCGGATGGATCTGCAAGTAGCCGTGTAGGAAATAGATATCAATAGTCAATTAGACATGTCCCATTTAGCACAAATAACAATCATTTGTTAATGTGTAAGCTTCATATAATACGGTTTCACTCCTAAATAAAGAAATTTCAACTCCATTTGTTTAGAAGAAAATTTGCAGTTTATTTTCAATGAACCAGATACTTGCCTTCAATTTGGCAGCGTTCTGCCATTGTTCCTCCAAGTATCATAGCACTGATAATTTCAGCAGCAATGCTTTCAAATAGATCAGCACCTCGAGCTGCACAATCACCCACATTGTCTCCGACCTTCAAAGCATATAAAAAATTATTGAGTCTCATAGCAGAATCCACAAATTTCCCAAGATATAAACAAGAACAGAAAGAAAAATATGAGCTAAAAATTACTGGAATTTTTTATGCAAGGTATACTATATATGTGTGTGTGTGTGTGTGTGTGTTTGTGTGTGTGTATTAAATGCTAAAATAGTCGAGTGGAAGAATATGCAAGAAAAAATGAGTTTAAATCTGCAGAGTCACTTGCTGAGCATCCAAGTCACATAAACTTTCTTCTTTAGAATGATATAGAAGTATGACACTCAACAAATAAGGGTTTATAAATTAACAAAAGTACTTGGAAGACGGGGAAAAAATGCAATTATTTGAATTAGAAATGTAAAATTCATGAATTCATGATGACAGGACAAGATTTCTAAGTTCCTAACCCCCTTTAAAGCCACTAAAGAAATCCTTGATCTTTGAAAATTCTTCAGCTATGACCTTAAGCCGTCTCTTTTATTCTTGCAGTCATGGTTCTATTTTCACTCATATGCTGCTTCATATTCCTTCTTGGTGAATCTATTTGTTTCCTATTTGGCATCAACTAAAAAATTATTGGGGAGTCATTCTGGAAGCCGTTAGCTTTTGGTGGTTTACTAATCTTAATTACTTAGTAGATTGAAAAGACTTGTTAATATTCATCAAACTTCAGCTCGTGTATGAAAAGGTATGGTCAAAGGTTTTCATTACATATTCTTCAATCTACAATCTTTGGGATCGAATGTGAAAATTCATAGATACAAGTATTTTCTAGAAATGATATTGCAAAACATTACAACACTTGCAAAAAAATTCATGCGACTCATTACTCTAATGAAAGTTATAAACAAGTGCCGGTTTGTTACAGCTTAAAACATTTGCTAACAATGTGATTTGGAAGATATATAAACACACACAATACCAAAGGGGGGTGGCATCTCACACGTGAAGTAGACAAAGGGCAGGTGGATATGAAAAATAGAATATGCACAAGTGAAGGCTCGATGGGATCAAACAAACTCTCCTAGGAATAAGGATATCAACGAAGGACAGAAAAGAACCATGTGTATACCTTGTTCTGCCAAAAAAATACCAAGGTTTTTAAAATAGAGATCTAATATAGAGTATAGGCTACATTAACACTGATATAACCAGGAAGATCTATTTATCTTATATGAAAGTAATTGCTAAAAGTAATATTAAAAAAAATATTTTTATTGCTCAAATATATTAGAAAACTGATTTAGTTAATATTAGTATTATTTTTTTGAAGGTCATAAAGAAATTGATTACAGTAAGCAACTTGGTAATAAAACAAAAGGTAAAGTTTGGAGTGGTAATTGTTGGGCCACGGCTAGACCACACGCCATTTTAGTAAAAAAGGGATAGTTGTAGGATTCTTGGTTATCTTTTCTAGAAGTAGCATTCTAGGACATGGATGATACTGTTACCATGGTGGAAGCTAGCACATGGGTGGTGCATTTGAGCAAAATAAATACAAGGGGGTTAAACGCACAAGCTCATAGTACTCCCTTATTCCCTCCATTCCAATTTAACGAACACTTCCTGAAATGTGATCAAATGGCTTTTAAGGAGTTGAAGACATATTTATACATTGTATTTACAAATTTGTATGTTATACTTTTAACTATTTCAAAGATAGAAGATGTACCAATATGCTATCGAAAATCTTAAGGTATGTACTAAACATAACACAGAAAATGTGTCATATAGTAAAATTACTAATAATTACTGTACCTATTACCTATATAGTTACAATACATACATACATAAACAAGCATAAGTTTACTGATTAGTATACATACCTATATCCATGCAAAATCATGTGTAAGTTAGGGTTTCAATACTAGCACAGAAGGGAAATAATATCATAGTTGTTAAGGCGTCGCCTAGGCGACGCCGTGGCGTCCAGTCGGGCTGAAGCAAGCAAGGCGTCTGAGCGACTTGGTTGAGGATCGAAAGTCGAGCGACTGGAAAAAAAAGCGACGCCATGGGCGCCTTCCTCAAGCAACCTTGAGACTAGTTGGCGAGCGACTTGAGCTGTTGGGCCTTTTGGGTTTTAAAAAAAATATCAAAATGACGTCGTTTGTCCATCACAGCCCTAATCCTAGATCTAATCACGAATCGCGAACTGAAGAGTAGAACTTCAGAAGAACTGTATTGAAGAAGAAGAAGAAGAAGAAGAAGAGTAGAGAGGGAGAGATACTTACCGAAAGCAGAGCAAACGACCAATGCATGACGGCAAACGACGAACAACGGCCAAAGCGACGAAAGCAACGATCGGCGACGAGCAACGACCGGTAACGAGCAACGATCGGCGATGGCGACTTCTTCGTGTATGGGTCGGCGAACACAGTGAGTCATTTTCTTTTCTTCTCTGTTTTCTTTTTTCTCTCTCTCTCTCTCTGTTTTTGCTTACATCTTTTTTTTTCTCTGGGTGGGGCTTCTTTTTTATATATGTAATATGTAGTATGTACAAAATCTTTGGATTTTGTTTGTCGAATGTATAGATAAAATCTTTGGAATTTTTTTCAATATATAAATAAAATGCATTGAATATTAATTATTAATTAAGTTTCATAATTGTCATCTCGGTTGGAGTCTTGTTTTTTTTTGAAACTTGAACAACTTGGACAAGCTGTGTATAGTAAACTAGTAGTGGTGGTTGTATGCAATATTTTTTACACTTTATGTATATGTATTTTCCAACATAATATGAGAGTTGTTTATTGTTTACTCTTTTTTTGTTCACAAGTAAAAATAAAAATATGTCGATGTCTCTAATATATTGTTTGTATTTTGTAGAAACTAGAAAAAAAAATGGCGAGAAAGTTCGGTAGATAATTATGATATAACGAAGGACCACAAAGAAAAGCTAAATCGAACGATCAAGGGTTGGAAATACGGATATTGGCGGATTTAAGTAATAAGGATGTCGTCGATGTACACTTTGTGGGAAGAAATGTCATTCGGGCATCAAAAGCTCAAACAACATCTAATAGGAAATTATGGAGATGTAGCTAAGTGTCCCAAAACAACAACGAAATTATGAGGGAGATCTGGCGGCTTTGAATAGTAAAAAGAGGAACAAGCCACTTGAGTTAGATGATGATGATGATGATGTAGTAGAAGTCTGATCATCTGCTTTCGTCGAACATGGCTTCGATACTTCTTCTAACAACATCCCAGTTACGGGACTGACTTCAAAAAAAAGAATCATATTTCAATTCCAAGTTCCTGACGAAAGCTAAAGGCGGTTGAAGCACTTCTAAGGAAGACTCCGAAAAGTTGTAGAGAGAGAGCATGTAAGCGTTTGAGCAAACGAGTATTGAAAAAGTCGATTGAGGACAGGAGGAAAGGAGAGAGTCGAATGCACGTTCTTGGATTTTTTCTCTGAATGTGGCGTACCATTCAATCTTTGCAAATTCGAGGAGATTTGAAGTAATGGTCGAGTCCATAGAAGCGATATGGGCGGGTTTCAAGCCTCCAACGTATCACGAGTTGAGGTTTCTTTACTTGAAAGGCAAAAGAAAAAACGATGACTTAAAGAAAAAACATGAAGTTGCTTGGAAGGAATACTGGTACGCTCACTCATATCGGATGGTTGGACGGATAAGAGGGAAGACACTTATTGAATTTTCTTGTTAATAGTCAGGAGGGACTTATTTCATGGGTTACATTGATGCCTCCGATCGGTCTCGAGATGCCCTGATGTTAGCAAATCTACTTGATAGCAAGATCGAGGAAATTGGCCCCAGTATGTTGTTCGGTGGTCACGAACAATGCCTCTAATTACAATGGTGGGCGTATATTAATGGAGAGGAGACCTACATTGTTTTGGACACCTTGTCTTGCATTTCATTTGCCTTGACCTTATGTTAGAGGACATAAGCAAGTTGAAGCAATTCCATCCCACGATCACAAATCTGAGAAGAATTACAACTTTTATTTATAGGCATGGTGGTCTTCTTAGTCACGATGAGGGAGAAAAGCGAATGGGAGGGATCTTGTGAGACCCGCGATTCTTAGATTTACTCTGACTTTCCTCACCTTGCGAGTTTGTACAAGAATAAAAGATCGTTGAGGCATTTGTTCATCGGCGAGGATTAGTCGAAATCAAAGTTATCGACTCTTTGAAGCGGGGAAGAAAGTATGTGATCTTTATTATTTCAACAACATTTTGGCATCTTGTTGAGGATTGCATTAGGGCGTCAACCACTTCTTATAGTCTTGAGGATTGTTGATAGTGATGAGAAACTTTGCTTATCTTAGGAAGTTATTCTTTGCGATGGAATGCATGAAGAAAAAAAATCAAAGATGCGTTTGATAACAAACAAAGACGTATAAGAAGGTGATTGAAATTGTTGGTGGCGATGGGAAAATCAAATGGAGCAAAAATTATATGAAATTTGCGTTGTTTCTCGATCCGGGCAAGTACTTTGATATCGAAGAGGAGCGTCGGTTGTTTGCTAATGCTTTACGAGATGACTTGATAGCGTTCTTGCAAGATGGTGCAGAGTTAGATTTGCTAGACAAGATATAAGTAATCTAGCTAACAACTATGATGCTTCTCGAGATACTTTTGCAAGAGAAATGGTGATTAAGCGGCGGAAAATAAAGAATCCTCGTGCGTATATTCAAATATATATAAATATATAAAAAGCTAAATTATAATTATAATTTATATACTTTCTTCCTTTCCTCCTTTAAAATATTTATATTTCTTTTAAATGTTTGCTAGTTGATTGGTGGAATGCTTTTTTGGGCCTTGGCTATTAAGTATCCTCGTTTGCAAAAAAAAGAATTCTAGGCCTCTGTTGTTCTTAGGTTGCGGCCTTGATTGGAGAACATTTGAGTTTGTAAGTACTTTCTATTGTTAGTTCAAATTTCAAAAGTAATAAATCATTCAATATTATTAAAATTTTATCATTAATATTATTATTTTTTGTTATTTTATTTTAGATTAAATACGAAGAAGAGGAATAGATTGGAACCTGAAGCGATTGAGTGACTTGGTGTATGTCGTCTGATCGAAAGATCGACTCGAGGTTCCAAAAGAGGCGTGAACTTGGCAATAATTTTGATCCATTAGTCGTTGATGACTTTGAATGGGGTAATGAATGGATCGATAATGATGTCGATGTTGTTCATCACAGGGGGATCTTACATGGAATGATGTGGATCGAACGGCCGGTGCATCCAACACGCTTGAGGGTCGCAATCTTTCAAAGAGTGCTCGTGATAATACTAGTAATAATCTAATGACATACTCTCGGCGTGGTGGTGGTTCGACTTCAGGGAATCGAGGTTGATGGATTAGACTCGGATAATGAAGTTGATGAAGAAGAGGGAATTCCAAATGATGATGAAAATGTGGAGGATGATTTTGGAGAAAGACCACCTACGCCTTTGAATGAGAGTAGTTCTCGTGGAAGAGATGAAGATGACCTTTTCTATGATGATTTTTATTGAATGATGTTTCTAGACTAGTGTAGAGAGTCTAAACATTAGTTTGGCTTGTTATAGTGGTGTTTTATTAGTTATTAGACTATATGTTTGTGATGGTTGGTTGCAACTTTATTTTCTATGTGGTGTTTGTTGAATTCTTAATTTCTTTTAATAATTTTTAATATCAAGTGTGTTGTTTTTGGATTGTTATTGCTAAGTATTTACATAATTATGTCTTTAATGTTATTCCATAGTGTTATGTTTTGAGTTTTAATGTATATAAAATTTTATTGCCAATATACTTGTTAAGTAAAATAAATAATATATAAATTGTACATTATAAACGACTTGTAAGCCTTTCTACGGACTACATGGCGGTAGCGCTTGTCGCTTAAGCGTCGAGCGATCGACTCTGGCCAATCATGACTTCTAGCCAGTAAGCAATAATAACTATGAATAATATATATGTCGACAAATATGTGACGCATTTGAATTGTGATCAACGTAGAAGTCTATGCAATAAGATAAACTAAATTAGGGTGGGGTGATTCTTAACTCCTACATATCCATGAATGCACATTCATCGCAATTATAATTCGGTTAAAAACTTTTGCAATAAATAACAGGACTCGGCACAAAATATTGTTTAAAATAAACACCTAAGAAAAAATATTTAAAAAAAAAGATTGATAAGAATATATATATATATATATATAGAAAGTATTTTGTTTTGCAAATCTTTAAAATACAGGGAGTTTAGCGTCAGTGATCCACATAAAATCATGTACAAGCATATCAGCATTTAAGCGAAAATTTAATGGAACCATGGTGTCTACTTCATAAATCAGGCTACTAACTTTATCTTTCTTAATCCAATGATGGCTGCTCTTTCAAGCCTCCTTTGCACCATAAAAAAACAGCTCAAGATGGTACATTTAATCTTACAAAAGCAAAATCCTTTAACAATTAGACTAGGTAATTATTAGAAGTCCAAATATTCATTGAAAACTTTTAATTTACATGTGCAACAATAAAATACTTCAGATCATTTTCCATCTTAGCAGCATACTACATCCTTCATGCGCAACTACAACACTTATCCATATTTATAAATAAAATAAAACCAACAAAACAATAGGTTAAATACCAAATCAGCAATGACTGCAGGATTCCGAGGATCGTCTTCAGGAATTCCCTGCTCTACTTTTCCAACTAGGTCAGCGCCAACATCGGCTGCTTTCGTGTATATACCTCCACCCAACTGAGCAAAAAGGGCAACAAATGAAGCCCCAAAACCATAACCCACAAGAAGAAGAGGCACTGGAACAGAAACAATTTTTGAGTCAAGCAACTGAGTGTAAATGGCTGGGGACTCCGAAACCACACATTAGATAAAGCCTATGCTAGTTCAAGAAAAAGTGAAAACATACGATGCATACACAAGAAGGCAACATTGCATGTAAATTCTTCTGCACATCATATGTTTACAACTTTAAAGCAAAGAAATGACAGAAAAGATGGAAACTCTTTTCTGGTTAGACAAAATATATATTATGTATCAAGAGAAGAAAAAAAAGGTAATTTCACATTCTTTTTACCTAATTTAAGAAATTTGAATCCTATACAAGTTAGTTACAGGAGTATATACTAATGTGTTACCAACTCTCCACTGTAGTCCTGGTTGCTACATTGAAGTTGATCTCTGTGAAGACCCAGGTTAAGGGCTCAAAGCTGGTAGCAGCAGCAAGCAGAAAAATCAGATAATCCTACTCTACTATCCAAAACTAAAGTCTACCCTAATCATTGTTTGTCAGTGATCTTCTCCCTCCCTCCAAATTACCCTACCCTATAATGTAACCTAAGACCACCATAGTCAACGTCTGGACATCCATTGTAATGAATTATAAACATATATTTAAATATGTACAAGAATATATTAGATTAAAGTCCCACAAAGATTAAGTTTGACCTGAAAAATCACTATATAAACTTGTAGGGCATCTCCACTTAATACCAACCAATTAGTTTTAAGTTGGATGTTTCAACATGGTATCAAAGCTACGGTCTATCCATATATTCAGCAGAAAACTTTCGCAATATATAGTTGAAAGTGATATGCACATAAACCAATCATATTTGATATGATGTTGCATATACTTTGTAATCTTATTATTTTATTAATAAAAGAATTAATTTATTTAAAGGCATTTTCTTTATTCACATTGTGTTGTTAATTTAAATGTGATAAACCCATAGTTGTGAGCAATGTTTTTAGAATCATGATCATGCTAATGAGATCTAAATTCTTAGATAGCTCAAAAAAAACTAAAATTGTTCCTAATCATTGGATTACTAAAAAGAGGATTAGTGAATCTGGATAGATTAGTACATACCAATGCTTTTACTCTTATGAATGGAATGGTTGATCTCATAATTATTTGTGTAGAGATACTAAAGTAAGTATGTAGGTGCTTATTAGAGAATAAGTTAACTGAACGAGACTGACATGAGGAATACCTAATGGAGTTTTACTTGTCAGCCAATAGGAATTCCTAAAGTGGTAGTAGTGCAAGTGATCTTTGAACTTGATATCATCACAATATATTGTATATATTGAGTTATGTTTTGACATATTACTTAATATTCTCAGGTATGCTCTAGGATATGTTTGGATATAATAAAGTATATATGTAGATAGGTAAATGATCAATAAAGGATCTACCACTTCTAGTAAAGGGAGAGAATGTCATATGTGATTCGATAAAATGACAACTTGAAAATCCCTGGATAGGGTTGAACGGAAAATAGAAAGGAGTTTTTAATTTACATTAACTACAGTTGTGCATTTTAGACTCGAAATACATATAATCAAATAAATAAAACTTAAAGTAATTCCATGTTTTATATTTGATTTGGACATTGTAGGGTAGAAGGATTGAATAGTAGGGTAACTATCCAGGAAAATGTTCTTTTATGATTAAATGTTGAAATCTATATTATGTGAAAAGTTTTGATCGCTGAGGGGGCTTACCCTAATTGTGGAATAAATATTATTTATTTAAATGAATTAAATGATTTAATTTATTTAATTAAATAAGATTAAAATTATTCTAATTGATTTATTCTACAACCGGTTTAATATTGAGAACCTAAAGGTCACACCGCAAAAGAAAAATATTTATTTAAGAAGTAAATGGCATAATCGTAATAATAAGTTAAGTATATTTAATTTATACTATGGTGATAGAATAAACAAAATAGCTTAATATTTATCATTTAGTATTTTAGAAATACTAATTATAAATTAATAAGAAGAGTCTTATTATTACTATTATTATTATTATTATTATTATTATTATTTAGTTCCTAAATGGTTTAGGAATTACTCCCCTGTCCCAAACTAAACATCTTAATTGGTTTCGGCACGCTGATTAATACAAAATTCTTTTACCTAAATTACCCTTTTGATTACTTATTAATTAAAGTATTTCTTCACTTTTCTATGACCCTAATAATTACTTTCCCATATCATTTAATTCTCTAAATTCATTTTTTTATAACTCTCACATTCCCAATAAGGACATTAAATAAAAAGAGATGTTATAGTGAAAGTGGTATACTATACACCATTTCCCAATATAAATATTTTCACATTTATTCAATTTCCAATAAAAGTTGAGTAAAAAGATTATGAGGGTACAAGAGGAAGAATATGATAAATATAGTTACTAATATAGAAATAGGACATTTATTTTGGAATATCCTAAAAAAGAAATTAGGACATTTAATACGGGACGCAGGGAGTAATTAATAAGAGTATTCTCATATTAGTTTCTAATTAGATTAAGAATATAATTAAATAAACCCTACTCCTAAATAGTTAAGAGGGTTCTCTATATCTATAAATAAGAGGAGCCTTATTGTGGATGAGGGTTACACACATAACATACTCACAATTCTCTAGAGAGAGAAATTGTGCCAATACCTACTTCTTGAGTTCATATTATTCCTTGGTGGATCACCTCTAAAGGCCAAACACTTGGGTGGCTAACGTTGATCAAAGGAATATAACCGGTAGAATTCAAAGAGTACGCGAAGGATTTGAAGTTGAACTTGTACCTGAAGAAGCTTTGTTCTACAAGGGTATGATTCTCTATTTCTTTCATTAATTGCTAATTGCACATAAAGTATGATCTTGGTTATGGTTTGTGAAAAAATTTAAAAATCTGATTTTGCCATGCTTCAACTTGTATGGAATTTGATTGCATGTTCATAGATTTCACAAACCTAACAATAGCGGGATTCACAACTTATAAGCAGGTTGTTGTGATCAACATGCTCTAAAATTATTTGTAGCTTACAAGTGGGTGGCTTTAAACTGCGATCAACACGTAGATAATTTTGACTTTTTAACTTCACATGAATGGGTAAATTATAACTAAAACTTCAAATACTTCCATTTAGGAGAGTGGAGAAGAAGTTGGACAGAAAGTAAGCCCCGTTTTGTGCGAGTATGTTTGTACTCCACATGGTACAAAAACATTTGGCATTTTTTCAGCACAAGTTTTGCAAGCATTATAACTTATAACCCATCAAAAATTACATTTATATAATATACGTTTGAAAAAAAATCATGTTATTAATATATTTAGATATTTATTTAAGTAATTACATTTATATAATATACGTTTGAAAAAAAAATCATATTATTAATATATTTAGATATTCCCTCCGTCCCATCAAAGATTTCTAAAGTACATTTTGCACCCATCTTAAGAAAATAAAAGTAGAGTAGAGTGTCTAAATAAGTTTTATTTTTACTCGTAATAGACCCCATGTAAATATACTAAAGATTCTCCCTTTCTTCTTAAAAGCAATGGTTTCTATCTCCAGGTTAAAGTATAATTTTGATGATAATAAATAACAATTCTAGCATAGAAAAAATTAAGTTAAAATCCTCTACATAGGTATACTATCATAAGTTATATTTTTCTTGTATGTGTACTATTTTATTACTATACCTATACTCCCACCATCCTTTTGCCCATCAAATTTGGCTATTGTACTCTCACCATCCTTCTGTCCATCAAATTTGGCTATTACATGGTCCATCAATTTCCATAGTTCTTATGTCCAAGCAAATGAAGTTTAAAGAAAAATCCAATATAAGTAAACCACTTTTTCAGAAGGCAAAAGAAAAATCGTTAATCTTTTTCCATCATCTTTGTCCATCAAATTTGGATACTACACCGTCCATCAACTCCCATTTTCTTTTGTCCAAGTAAAAGGAGTTAAAAAGAAAAATCTAGATGACAAAAATCAAAGCAAAGTAAGCCACCTTTTTGAGAACGTAAAAGCCAAATCATTTTTGGCTCTTTCCTCCTCCTTTGGGAAGCTAGCATGGTGCAAGTTCTTGGTGTAAAATTCAAATATAAAAACCACTGGTTAAAACCTTATAAAACAAGAGTCAAAACAAGAAACCAAAGGATCATATGTTAACTTTTGTGTGGCCTAGTTTGCTGTCATTCCTATCTTTGGGCCGAATATGGGTTTTGGTTTTCAATATTTGATCTTGTCCATTCATTTCAAAATTAATCTTGACCCAAGCCCTTTAAACTTTCTTGGGACCAAAATACCTCAACTCTTACTTCTATACATAAAAGGCTTATTCTAAATTTCTATTTGTCAATTTACAAATTAGCAAAAGAACTCTATCCTTGCCTATATTCTCTCTAGCTTACGAGGCTTTCTTGCTATATTTATATAACTATAGATTATAATAGTTTAAATTTGGCGGCCTTAGGGCATGTTACTACAGTCGAGATTCCAACATTAAACGATTAATTAGTTGAATGAGCACCCAACCTAGTTACCAATCATCCATTGGTCTAGTGGTAAGTGGGTAGTTTACCTCGCTCAAAGCTTAGGGTTGAGTTTCCCACAGTGAATGGTTGGTGGCAACTCTACGTGTCTTACACGCTACTCGTGGAGGATCCCTGAGCTTTGACCACAACATAGATGCGGTGGGGGATCCTTCAGATGTGCGGTGGTTGTAGGCGTAATGTGCCCTGCCGAAAATTTTAGATACCTTACCTACCTCCCATTTTATGAACCAAGAAAAAAGGGAGTGCCCAACCTAGTGTTCAAATTTAAAGCTCTCACTACATAGATCGAATATATAATTACAATATATGTATATGTACACACACATATATATTGTTTTAAAACTGCCACATCTATGATTATATTTTTGTTTCAAGTACTCATTTAATTGATTAAATATATATGCTTAAAAATATATATATTGATCATATTTGCTTAAATAAGGACTTAACTTGCACAAAACTTATTTTTCAAAAAGAGATTTAAGTATTGTATCCTAAAAATTAGCAATGAAGAAAAAGACTGATCCTTTGATTAATACCATAGTCGTAAAGAGGTCAACAGGGAGATAAATCTTTAGTGTACTCGTGAGAAGAGGGAAAGATCATTAGGATCAATTTCTCATCTCCGCTTCTCATCAAACTAGCCACGACCAGTAGGATCCAACTTCTCTACCCAACGACTGTGAATCATCCGATGAAGGGTGCTAATTTGGGCTATAAAAAAATTATGGTCCATCTCATTTCGTTAATCATTGGGCTACGTCCAAATTCTTAATGGGTCCATAGCATTAAACTGATTAGACTTAACAAATGGTCCATTGCCTCTAAACTTCTGTGTCAAACCTTTCCCTTTAAAGGACACCTTATTCTGCAAAGAAGCTTTAAATATTAACCCCCAACCAACCCACGTGGTTGGCTGATACAAGATTGTTTACAGAGGAAAGAAAGCAGAAATATTTACATCTCTGATTCTGAATCTGCCAGAGTCGGCATCTAGTAACAGTGAACAGTTCTACACCACACATGATATTATAATTAAAACCACCAAAAGAAGTTAACACTCACAGTCTGTAAACCAACAAAAGAAGTTAACACTCGCAGTCTGTAAACCAACAAAAGAAGTTAACACTCACAGTCTGTAACTTTCATTGAACCTGGTGAATCCACCCCCAGCCAAACATAAAATGTGGCATACAAGATGGCAACACCAATCACAGCCATACCAACAACCACGATTGCAGAGAAACCACCAGCCCGAACGGCTATCTGCAAATAAAACCACTATTCAAGATGGAATTCTGAAAGTCCTTTCAGCTAAAAGTAAAGGTGCAAAGCATATAACCTGCAATGCCTCTCTTGCAGACCGCCTCATGGCGCTTGATACTCTAACATTTGCGTGCACTGACACCCACATGCCAACATAACCAGCAATACCAGAGCACATAGCCCCTAGAAGAAAAGCAGCGACAGTGATATATGCAGATGTTGACCTGCATCATCAAGGAAACAGTAATCATATTTGTCATGGAAAGCTATAGGTCAAACAAGGTTGTACACGTAACATTAAAATTGCCATCACCTGCCTAGGCCGGAAGCTTCTTGTTGAGGAGTTGTACTACGGAATAGGTATATACAAAGGATCACTAGTGCTAGTAATATTGCCATCTTGGAGATGGTCCCATATTGAGTCCTAAGGAAACCTTCAGCCCCATCACGTATTGCATCTGATATCTAGCAAAAATAAACAATAATTTCAAGATACCGAACAAGCAGTCTAAATTATAATTACAAATCAGCAGTTGCCGTAGTTTGGTCATCATTAATTTATAGCATGGTAATACTCGTTAACCACATAGTCGTTAAAATCTTACGGTGCTCAATGCGTATTGTATGATACGATACGTAGACAACTCGATACATATCGCATGGTGAATCAAAATGACACCGTATCCTACAATTCAATTACGATTCGATACGATTCTTACAAAATAATACAATGCACGATACTTTTTAAAGTTAGCAACCGACTTGAAAAAGTTTTATGTAGAACCTAAAGAGTAAAAACAAAACTTTTAAGTCTTTTACCATTTCAAAAGAAGAGGTTTTTTAGTATAAACATATTCTATATCACTTTTTAGATATTTATATCTCTTCAGAATGTCGCTTTATTTTTCTCGTCACTTTCTATAAGCGAGATACATAAATATTTACTTGTTAATTTGAATTATTCTCTTTTGTTTTATAGATAAAAGGTGAATCTAAATTTTGTTTTCTCTTGTTACTCTATAAATATTACTAAAATAATATCTAATAAATCAAGTTAGAGTATTTTGACTACTATCTAACTTTAAAATTTTATTTGTAGTCTATAATAATATTTACTTGACTAAAGTTAATATGCTTGATTGTCCAATAAATTGTGTGTTTTATATGTTTAAATATATATTACCACATTTTCATTTCATTTCGATTTGACAACTATGGTTAACCACAAGATTATAGTCTCAATATGACTCAAGAATTATACTGGAACAAGCCTAATATCATGCAGATAAGTTAACCACAGCAGAAAGAAGGTAAAGTGTAACTCTGCAACTTGTCCACTGACTCTTAAGATTAGAAACATATTATTCTTCCTAAAAAGAGTTTGGGACAGAAGGCCTTAATGTACCTGAGTCATCTCAGGAGGTCCCTCATCCTTTGCAAGGACCCACTTAGTGAGATATATTGATAACAGGAAGCTGATGATGCAAACTGTGAATACAAATACAATGATTGGGGAGGTACTTGCACCAACATAAAAAATAGCTCCAAAGCTCAAGAGCAGAAGCACAAAAAGGAATCGGACATTAAATCTCATGAGAATACGAAAGATCTGCACAGAGAAGTTAATTTGTCACAACAAGACAAACAAGAGAAATCAAATACATCAAAAAAAATTAATAAAAAAATGAGAAAGATAGAAAGAAATGCACATATTAACATAAAGAAATTGCAGAAGTACAAAAATACATACAAGTTCCACCAAAAAAAAACCCTTAATACAGAGGCGACTCACCCGTGATATTTCGAAGTCAGGAACTCATTGCCCATCACCTTACCATTATTGAAAAAGCAGCCTCAAAGTTATTCAGATGTAAATTTTAAAATTTAGTACCACCCTCACAAACTCATGCCACGTCTCTTGTACTCTATTATTTTATACCATCCTTGTTAAGCATCACCTAGGCATCCAGGCAATACAAAAGGGGTGAGACGAGGCAACGCTTTAATGCCAGTCTTTACGCTCTGTTTCTGAGTTTTGAACAGAAAAGAAAAGAATAGAAAACTTAAATTAGAACAGAAAAGCCTTTGTGTTGTTTCTGAGTTTTTAATGGAAAAGGATAGAAAATTTAAAATTAAGGACATGAGTTGTAATTTAAAATTTATTATATTAAAAGTTGAGGATAATATGGGAATTATAAAAATATTACTTATTCCAATTTCTTTTCCGTCCAAATCAAGCCAATTTTGGACGGAAAACTTTGGCAGGAAAAGTGGCCAAGTTTTCTATCCATTTCTTTTCTTTTCTGTTTATTAAAAAACTCAGAAACATAAGAATTGGAAAGAAAACTTAAATTTTCTATCCATTTCTTTTCTTTTCTGTCCATTTTAAAACTCAGAAACAGAACGTTAAGTCATTCGCCTAGATGAACAAGGTGTCGCCTTGGGAGCCTTAAGGATGCCTTAGACACCATAGCTTCGAGGTGCATGCCTTAGCATACCTCAGCAGTTCTCTCGGTCAACTTTTTTCCTCACACAAGTAACTAATCATCTGTTGGGTTTTCTTTTGGGTCGCTTAATTAGCTTATGGGTTGGGTAATGGGTGTTAATTATATGATTTTGGGTTTGGGTAGGGATTTTTTTGTTGGGAACTGATATTTCCGCGTGTATGATTGATAGTTCCATAGCGGCAAAAAGCAGCTTTATCCCACTGTGGTCGTCGAGTTGTATATTTACATACGTGGCAGCGAGAAAAAAAAAAGAAAACAAAATATTTAGTGACTGGTCAATGATTTGGCAACCACGTAACATTTTCCTATTATTTCTCTTTCATTCCAAGTTCTTCTTCATTTGTAGTTTTCTCTTCTTCCTCCTCATCTCCATCTTTATCAAACTCCCACAATCTATATCGCCATTATAATCACTTTAGAAAAGTCCAAAAAAAAAATTCTCCTAATCCAAAAGAAGAAGAAAAATCCAGCTTCAAATCACACCAATCATATCATTTTCAAGAGAAACAAATCCCTTCTGTTACACCTAGACGTGTTGTACATTTCATGGAAGCTAATTAATGAAATCGACGATTTATGACCCTTGTATTCTTAAACAAAAACAAAACACACCTACTTTGTTGCTTCACTAGCTGAATATGTAAAAACACCCAAAATCGGATCAAAAATTCAAATTTGAGAAAAGGGGCTAGACAAATTGTTATTGTGCATTATAAAAATACTTACATGAGTATTATAGAAACCATTGGTGGGATTTGGAGGGTGAATTTGAGTGAAATTACAAGTTGGAGCAAGAAGTCATTTGTATTTAATGGCTCTCTCGTTCTTCATCTTTAACCCATTCATTTGACATGCTGCAGCACATATCTGATCTCATGCGTCGTCGTTTCCGATCAAAGGAAAGAGACCGACGAACTAAAATTGGACGGCTGGTTCATAGGAAAGAGAAACATCCGGATCCACGCCGGCTTACCGGAATCACGATACAAGCCGATCATACTCGAGCATCATATGCTCCAGATCTTCATCATTCGTAACGGAAATCAAAGCATCCAGGTCTTCACCAGGCAACTGATCTTCAACTGATCTCTCTTTGACGAAATACACCCTAATCCATCTTAGAAAGAAGGTTTTTGATTTGAGAATTGTAAGACGAAGAAGAAGCACGCGACTGATTCTTCATTCTTGTTTTGATTTTGATTTGGTCTTATTTTTTATTTTGTTTTATTTTTATGTTTAGTTATTAATAGGTTTTAATATTTTTAATAATATGTTTCTTTTATGTTTAAGTTTAAATTTAATGATTTTAGTGTATTAATATTAATATTAATTTTCAAAATAAAAATAATAATTAAAAGAAAGAAAAAGAGATAAAGGAAAAGAAAAATTATAAAGAAAATGAATTAAAATATTTATTTTAATTTTATTATTATTTTAATTATTTTTTTACCACATAATTAATGATTTAATTTTTTTTATTTTTTGTGTTGCTACGTAAGAAAATAAGGATTATTTGAATTTTTTTTTTAATGCCGCGTAAGAAAATATTTCACGTCTGTTAACAGAATGACCTGATTTTTAAATTTTAAAAAGCACAGTGGGCCAATTGCATTTTTTTGAAGTACAATGGCTCAATGCTTACAACTCGATGACCACAGTGGGATAAAAGTGCTTTTTGTTGTTCCATAGCAATCCCCACCCTATAATAAAAACTAATTTATTTATGTCAAATTTGCACTCATTTGATACAATAGCCGATGCCCACCTTCTCTCTCCCTCCTCCTGCAATTTGCTTCTTAATGATTACCCTCGACCACTCAAGTATCCCAATTTCTCTCCATTATTTTTCCCACTTCTTGAGTGTGTTACTCGAGTTAATTTTAATTTTAAGGTCCTCCACTATTATGTGATCGCAAAGGGCCTAATCGGGTGTACTTTAAATACGTGATCGCGGTAGAAGGGGCACAAAAACATACAAAAGAAAATTACCTATATTACTATCTGGCTCGTTTCCACAAATTATAAAGCACTAGGGGTAAAACCACCAATACAACCTGATACCCAACAAAAGTTGCATGATTCCTGTAAACTCAATTGAAAGGGTATAGTGGATTATGTGGTTTGTTGTAGTCGGAGGAGAGTGACAAGAGCGACATCTCGATGGTGGTTGGAGGAGGTAGTGGCAAGAGTAAGTAAGGGATGGTAAGAAGAATATTACACACTACATAGCATCATTGTCATGGGAGATACAGGTGGCAAATTTTAGAAACTTAGTCACTAAAGCTACTAAGATCCGGGTAATCATGATTTATTGAGTGGTGCCGATCTTGATTTTTACAAGTCCCGAGAAATTAACTAATTATTGCTAGGAATTATTTAAATAATTCTCATAATTGAGAATCAAAAATGTTTTGGATTCAAATTAAGTTGGAATAAGATTCTTACAATTATGGGATAGATATAATCAATTGGTAATTAGATTACATACCTACTGCCGGCTCAGGGGTGATCCTAATGAGTCACACACACCTTGGAGGCCAGCCTAAAGTTTGTTAATATTTATGGGATTGGTAAAATCTATTGGAGATTTATTAAATGTGATTGGGCTTGGTGAAACCCGTTTGGCCAACTCCTAAAAGGAAAGGGAGAAATAACATTTAATTAGAGATTATTGAATTGAAAAAATATTTATTAAATCATATTATATGATTAGTATTTTAAATTCAATATGAGGAAATATTAAAAACCTATTTTGAATGGAATTCATTTTATTTTCTTAGAGCAATTAAATAAATCAAAATATTAAGGGATACTTCATTTGACTTGGTCAGATACTAAAAGATCCTATTAGTTATTTTTTATATGTTTTTGTTGACTAGAAGACTCCTAAACATAACTTCCAAGACATTTTGAAAATATTCAAACATAAGTTAATTTATCTTTTATTCTACATGCACGTGAAAAGGATAAACACCCCCTCTACTCAATAAAAATTAGATACATTCTATAGAAGATTTTTGTTCCTTGGTTCTTGAGAAGAAAAAAGGGAGATACAAAGACTTGGTTTCGTGTGAATTATCATTAGAGGACATTGATTTTTGCGTCTTGATAACCATCAATACGAGGATCTTCTCCACCTAACTTGGTGACACATTGAATTTATAGTTATATATGTACATACATACGAGTTCTTAGTATGTACTTGGTTAAACTTGGAAAAAAATTTGTTTTCAACGCCTTTATGGCACTTTTTTTGCTTCAAATTGGACATAAAATTGACCTTTCTATAATCAAAATTTATACAATTTCTTACAAATTTAGAGGGAGAAACTATGACCATATGAAACTACATCAAATTTACCACTAACTCCAATTGTTCATGAATTCATAATTTTAAATAAATATGTTTAGTTATTAGTTCTAAAAATGGTCGGTTTAACTTGAAAAGTCAAACTAAGCCAACTTTTATGGGGAAGGAGGGAGTAGTTCTTTATCTTCATTTGGACATTCTACAAACTCTCTAGGTGTTTATTCCTTTTCATTTTTAGCAGCCACAATATACCACATCTGTACTATCTCAAAAAGCAAAGAGATAAGATAAACATATCAATTACCTTTGTGGAAAATTTGACCAACAAGGAATAGAACAATGCATTAGACCAAAAGACAAAATTATACAGAGTTTGAAACTACACGAATAAGATTGATTATCAAAGCAACAAAAGATATAGTTATGCTATATATAACAAAAGTGGTAAAGAACATTCTAAATCATCCAATGAAGAATCATAAGCATGCATCTCAGATAAACCAGAGAAGTGAACAATAACCTTTGTAAAAATGCCAGAAAAACGATATTTACCAATGGTGTGTAAGGTTTACTGCGCATATTCGGGAAAATCCTTGTCCTGTCCTGGTAAAGCCCCAAATTGCCACTTTCCATGGCATCATCCATGGCAATAGCTTGAAAGGGATTAAGCTTATGAGCTAATAAAGAAAGGGTTATACCCACCACCTTTGGGAAAGCACCCCTGAACCTTTGCCTGAGTTTCGAATGTTACCAACTGAATAGTATAAAACAATGAAGATTAAAATATAAACTCATAAAAGCAAATAAATCATCAAACTTTTGCTATCGTCTATACAATCACTAACAATGGTTTGCTATCAGTTTCAGCAGCAAATAAGAATATTCTTGTAGGAGTCCCTCAACGGCAACAAAATTTTCTGAAAGAGGAAAGCAAGAAGACACATTAAAAATATCAATATCACAAACATGTTATGATATAGATCCGCCTAGGTCCTGCCAAGGCACCAGGCCCCCCTGGCGCTCCGCCTAGGCGCTAGGCCCCCCTTGGCGCATCGCCTAGGTGCTTGGCCCCCTGGTGCCTCACCTAAGCCCAAGGCGGCAAAAAAATTCCTTCAGAAAATTAGGCAGGGTTTAGGCGGAGAGGTTTTTTTATTTGAATAACTACCCAAACCAGATCTTGAAATATTTATTTTTCTAATGATTTACCATATTCATAATATAGGTTGTAGCATATCAAATCACAACAAGAAGTTAACAATATCAAGTCAAAATGGATAATTTTATTATAGTTGTAATTTTTTGAACTTGTACAAACTTCAAATTATATAATGAGACATTTGTAATATTTAGTTTAATTCATTATAATTCTTAAATTTATGTTTAGTTTCTTAAATTTTAATATTTAATTAAATTCTTGAAATTTTAAATTTTATTATTTAATAGCAATCTTGTTTATGAATAAAACTAATACGTTAAAAATATGTTTGAACTTTGAAATTGTGTTTGAACTTTGACATTAGCAATATGGTTATGTGTTTGAACTTTAAACAAATGCCTTTATTATTTTTATTATATAGTGTTTTGCTTTATATTATTGTTTTATTTGGATAAATATAAGATAATATATTAAAATTGGCTTAAAATAAAAAATCTGCCTAGGCCCCGCCTAGGCTCCCGAGGCGCCGCCCGCCTAGCGCCTTTTAGAACATTGTATAGACAAACAATAAAGAAACAGTTTTCTGCAAAGCTGATATATATATATATATACATATATATATATATACACACAAATAATATACATATATATATATATCAAGTATTTCTGAGGTAACACGGTTTGAAATCCAGGCTATCAGGCTATGTTTCAGAAAGACACAAGAGCTCATAAGTTTACAGGGGTTTGTAATTGTGCCAAAAGTGCATAAAATACCAAGAGTCAACACACTAGAAACTAAGGCCTGCGCTCATTAAATCTCATTCTAAAAATTTATGCCAACAGAAACTAACTAACATGCCAAAACCGAAACTGTCAAAAATCAACATTATCCATCTTAAATAAAATGAGAGACCAAAAATTCGGACAGAACCCTAAATTCGATCCATTTCCAGTTGAGTAAGAATAATCGAGGAGTATATAACAACAAAATATATGTAGTGTGTATATATAATCTTAAAATGAACAAATTATTGATCCCCAATTCCCAAATGTATTGGGAAAAATAAAACAGTAGTACCACAGTAATATACCAATTAGGAGAGAGACTATTAACTGAAAACCCCCAAAAGACTTGACCGATAGAGGGCACAAAACAGATTCAACGGAAGAATGAGATTAAAGACTATTAGAATTACCGTCGCCCTCAATGCGATATTTTAAAAAACTTTCCGTAACCGCCGGTTGATAAGACTCGTTTGTTTGGCCTTCAACAACAACTACAAGTGCAACAGGCAACAGCTCTCTTTCCGATAATAAGAAGAAAAAGAAAATCAAGTATCGCAGTCTGAACCTCGCGAGAGAAAAAGAAAGAAAAACATGGGTGAAAAATACTACGGAATATTTGCAAATCAAACTCTACTTGGAGACTTGGGGTCATTTACTACGGTAAACTTGCAATCAAACTCTAATCGGAGATTTGGAGTAATATATTTTAGGGATTAATTAATTATTTTGTCCTCTTTGAGGTTGGGTTTTTTATTTATTTTTTAATCTAACATCATCTTTTAATTATTATTTTTGTGTTTATATTTTTTGTGAAAAAAGAATATACCCCACACACTGCATCAAGCAACGGCTGGTCATCCAAACGAATTGAGTGAGCATAAGGGCAAAAAAGCCTGATTTTTTCTGGTAAAAATTTGCATACCCAAGCGGCTTACCAATACCAATTTTTTTGTCTTTTTTTCTTATTTTTTTGGGTTTGGCCCAAACGGGCCGATGACGGATAGGCCTGAATTTTACTAGGCTAAAAACTACATTGGCCCGCTTGCGTGGTGGGCCAATTCATTTGAGCTTCTGAGCTTTGGACCATGTTTGTCAGGTTTACCCCACACCTAGGGGTATTTAACTAGTATACTTTATAGGTTAATACGTCTATTTTTATGGGTTTTTTACGGATTTAAAAAATATATAAAAATATTTAAACATATAAATTTTCTTATAATTTGGTGATGTCCATTATCTACTTTATTGTAATGAAAGTTCAGTTAATCTTAGTTGCTAAAAATATACTTATTTTATAATGTTATAATAATTGTGTTGTACAACTTCAAATTGAATAAAAATATACGTTTACTCATATTTTGTATGATTTTTTCATCTGTACGATTAAATTTTATCAAAATTTTAAAAACTAAGGTATATAACTTATATACCCTCTAGAGTATATCCCACAAACTTTTTTTTTTCTAACAAGTTTTAGAAAAGTGCATACATGTTTTTTTTATGAGATGTAATTTAATTTGCTAATTCAACTCGTCTTTTTGGGGTTGTATAAAAGATTTATCTTTTTTTCAATTTTTATCTTCATCCATTACAATCATATAGTATAATACGATATTTAGTGTTAATATCATAAAGTTGAGTTTGTGGTGTTTAAATGTAGGTTTTGGCTCAAATCGAGAAAAGTTTGACCTAATTATGAGTTGGAATGCAATAACAATGGAATTAAGTTTTACATCTAATGTGTATTGAATGTGGTTTTACGTAATTTAATATAATTACATATATAAGTTTGTCAAGTGTAACGCTTTCAGACATTTAGGTCTATACTACTCAATTTTAGTTGTCAAAATATGTACTACAATCACAATTTTTTTATTTAAAATTATTACAATATCATATATAGCACGACAGTATTGATATCCAAATTATCTTGGTCTTAGTTTGTTTGACTCGGTGGTTAAGCAGTGGATGTGCAAAAATTAACAGAGATCTCATAGGTGCCCTTCTTGTGACGCCCACAAAATAGGTATACAACACCTATTCCGAATTAAATCAAATCGTAGTCTGAGAAACAACTACAACTTTATTAATACAATTGTCGTGCAAAATACGACAACACATAAACTGTGAGTTTAAATACAAATATTGTCATCTAGACAATGTTCACACTCAAATAAGTCCTCGTTTCAATTATTGATACACTATTTTACAAAATAGTGAGGACTACAAAAATAACTTCTAGAACCATCATTCCACACCCCGACTAGTACTCGCTACATTTTCGTCCCCTGAGAAAAAAAATAGAACAAAAAGAAAAAGGGTGAGCTCAACTAGCCCAGTAAATAACATTATGACTAAGATAATATAGAACAAATTATCGTTAGTCCTCAACAGGGAAAAATCTAATAGAATCAATAGACAACCCAGTTTTAAATAATATTCGCAATGAAAAATAATAATTCATTAGAAGAGTTAAGTAGATAATGAAATCTACTATCTTCTATATATGAATTTAAAAGTTCATCGTCGATATTTTATCCTGTAACATCAATCAATATATATAAATTTGGAATCAAATATTCATCTTTTTTCACTACAGCCCAAAGATATTCATCACTAGTCATGTTCATCTAAACACTTGCTCATCTTGCACTTATGGGCCAAAGATATTCATCGAAAAATCATTCATTTTTGCACTACATGCCAAAGATATTCAGTTATATCATCATTTAGGACTGAGGATGATGAAAAATATTTTAAAGAAAATGAATCTAGTGAAACAAAAGAACAATTATTAAGGATTCGTACTTTAAACAATCAAAGTTCAAAAATACTTAATAAATAACCATAGTGAAGTAAAATTCAAGAATGAAGATCAAAACATGGATACAATCAAAGCTAGTATCCATAATAGATATCTTGGATAAAAAACAAAAATTTAATTTTTCTATGAATAGTGTAGTATTCGTGAATATTGTCGTATACGTGAATAGTAACCCCGATACTAAAAGACAAGAATTTCACACGAAAATCTTACCAATATTCCGGCATAATAATATTGAAAGAAATAATATCATTTATAAAAAAAATTAACATCTCTTATCTCGAAAAGACAGTATGTGACGCCCCCAAAATAGGTATACACAACACCCATTCGAGTAATGCCAAATACATGAGTGCGAAGCAAACTACAACTTCAATAATATAAATGTCGTGTGAAATACGACAATATATCTTATGAGTTTAAATATAATATTGTCTTCTAGACAATATCCACACGCAAATAAATCACCATCATAATTATTGATACATTATTTTACAAAATGGTGAGGACTACTAAACAACTCTCTCTAGAACCTTCATTCCATACCCCACTTAGTACTTCGCTACATTCTCGCCTCCTCCGAAGAAGAAAAATGGAACAACAAGGAAAAGGGTGAGCTCAACTAGCCCAATAAAGAATACTATGACTAAGATAATATACAACAAATTATCGTTAGTCTCCAACAGGAAAAATCGATAGAATACAATAGGCAACAAGTTTCGGATCAATATTCGCAAATGAAATAATAATTCATAGAAGAGTTACGTAGAGAATGAAATCTACTATAATCTATGAATTTAACAATCCATCATCAATATTTTATCCTCAGAACATCAATCAATATTCATCTCAAATCAAATATTCATCTTTGCACTACAGCCCAAAAGATATTCATCAATCGGTCGTATTCATCTCAACACTTTGTTCATCTTTGCACTAAAGGCCAAAGATATTCATCGATCGGTTATGTTCATTTAAACACTGTTCATCTTTGCACTACAGGCCAAAGATATTCTTGAGAAATCATTCATCTTTGCACTACTGGGCCAAGATATTCAATAATATCATCATTTAAGGCGAGGATGATGAAAAATATTTTTAAAGAACGAATCCGGTGAAACAAAATGACAAGGATTAAGGATTAGTACTTTGTTTTATCCATGTCCAACAATACCTCAAAAATAATCATAGTGGTGTAAAATTCAAGAATAATCAAAACATGGATACAATCAAAGCTAGTATCCGAATAGATATTTTGGACGAAAAGAAGAAATTTTATTTTTCTAATTGAATAGTCATGATATCGTGAATAGTCTTGATATCGTGAATAGTCTTAGATATCGTGAATAAGAACTCAGACACACAAAAGATAGAAATTCCACAAAAACATCTTCACGCTTACCGTGAATAGTACTCGTGAATAGTAACTCGTGAATAAGAACTCATGAATAGTAACTCGTGAATAGTAACTCATGAATAGTAATCCCACATGAAAAAGTTCCAAATTTGATAAAACTTCAGATCAACATTTCAAAGATAATGATATTGAAGAAATAATATCATTCTGAAAAAATAATATCCCTTTACCTCAAAGAATCGATTGATTTGAAAGGAAAGGTCGGAGTGATCTTTGAATGAAACTTGTCTTTGACAACAAAAGAACTCTCAAAGTATCTAAATACTCACAAAATACGCTCAATAATATAGAGAGAGAAAGAAAAAACTTGTTTACGGTGTGATTTTCAATTCTAACTTAGCCTCTATTTATAGGAAAATGTTAGCACATTGCAAAGCAGGACTTAACTCCGCAACCTTGATGGCTTTTACTCGCTACTATTCCCACCCACCACATTTGAAAATTCAATTGAGCACATTTCTCACCAACCAAAAGTGGGGCCCACCAATTCTAGAATTTTCCACCAAAATCATTTATAACCTAATTTCTGAATCAGTCACCTCTTAAAATTCATAATAAATTATACGCTCATTTTTAACTGTTCAAAATTTGTGGACATATACTCAACTTATATATGTATAACATATCCAAAAATTACAACGATCCAACGGTCGGATTAAATATTATAACTCACACAATAAAGCTGTAATAACACCAATTTGATCTTTTAATACCTCCAATCCGACAAAATACAAATAAAACATCTCAGCATTAATTCCTTCATTAATAACCACATAAATAAATCCATCATTTATATTCATATAAAATAAATATTTTCTTATCATATAAATCAATAATTAATTATTCCCAAATAATATTACAGAATCACAATTATGCATGACCAGGCGGTTCCTGGAAGAGGGGCTTTCCAATAAGGATCTCTCTTACTTGGCGCAATTAGGTGACCAAACCTCTCCTTGAGGCGAACTTTCTAGACATTGCCAATAATGTTATCTAATAATATTATTCAAATAATATGAATTATTGATCGATAATGGGAAATATCATGCGATGTGATTATTGAAACAACAATAATATAAAATACCAACGCAAAGAATTATTGAATCAATAAAATAAAATCTTGAATAATAATTCACTTTAATAATTATTGAGTAGTGCCTTCTTACGTAAGGATCAATAATTGATGCAATATCTGAAATGTCTTCTTGTTCAACAACGCGTATTAGTGTGTTTTAACCACCGGGTATTCCAACGATAGATACTTGGTAATAATTCTGTAGTTATTTTTAAACAACTTATATTTGTCGTTTTCCTCATCCAATCGCTTTCCGTTATGGGGCCCACGTATGGGCACTGTACCGTCGCATGCGAATATTCCCGACGATCACGAATATTCCACGACCAAACGAATATTCCCCGAAACAACAATGAATATTTTATAACCACTTGCTTATTTTGAAATATTTGCGTATTTAACCCTTAACTATCCACATTAATCAAATCAACCCTTACTTATTTCAAAATAATAAATAAAGGAAATTCCTTTTTATTTAAAAAATTTCGGGTCTTACAACCTCCCTCCTTATGAAATTTCGTCCTCGAAATTGACGTCGCGTACTGGTGTTTGAAAAGGTGAGGATACCTCGATTTCATTTCCGCTTCCAATTCCCGGTCATTTCCTCATAGCATGATTCCTCCACAAAACTTTAACTTGTGGTATGACCTTTCTTAGCGTAGGACATGCTCCTTCCTATCCAAGATCTTGACAGTACCTCCTCATACGTTAAGTCTTGGTACTATCTCGTCCGTTCTAACTCAATAACGTGGTTCGGGTCTTTCACATATTTACGAAATACGGATATGTGAAACACATTATGAACACGAGACATACTTGGAGGTAACGTGAGTCTATAGGCTACATTTCCTACTCGGTCAAGAATTTGAAATGGACCAATAAATCGTGGATTGAGCTTTCTCTCTTCCTAAATCTTGTAACTCCCTTCCATGGAGCAACTCGCATGAATAATCGCGATCCCTACATTAAATTCCACGTCCTTTCGATGAAGATCCGCATAACTCTTTTGTCGATCTTGTCTTGGTTTGTATCGTTGTCGAATCATTTGGATCTTTTCGGTGAGTCATACGTCTTAACTCGGGTCCCAACAATGTTGCTTCACCCACCTCATCCCAACATATTGGAGAACGACATTTTCGTCCATATAATGCTTGAATGGAGCCACACCAATACTTGCTCGATAAGCTGTTGTTGTAGGAGAATTCCACCAATGGTAAATACTTATCCCAACTACCCTTGAAGTCTAGGACACACAGTCTTAATAGATCTTCAAGAGTTTGAATAGTCCTCTCCGATTGTCCGTCCGTTTGGGGATGGTATCTTCAATTAAATCGCAAATCTGTGCCCATAGCTTTTTGCAAGCTAACCCAAAATCTTGAAGTGAATCTTGGGTCACGATCCAAAACTATGGATACAGGCGTGCCATGCAACCTCACAATCTCATTTACGTACATACTAGCAAGGCGTTCAGGAATAAGTCTCCGTGTCGGCAAGAAATGAAGCGGATTTGGTTAATCTTTCAACAATAACCCAAATAGCATTGATGCCTTGAGAAACCGTAGGAAGACCCGTGAAAAATCCATGGTAATGTGTTCCCACTTCCATTCCGGAATCTCAAGTGGTTGCAACGGACCCTTAGGTACTAGATGCTCCGCCTTTACACGTTAGCAAGTTAAACACGTCGAGATAAACTTTGCAATCTCTCTCTTCATATTATTCCACCAAAATGTATGTCAAGATCACGATACATTTTAGTACTTCCAGGATGGATTACAAATGGTGTATTGTGTGCCTCCATCATAATCTTGTACTTCAAATCGAGTCGTTAGGAACACAAAGTCTAGAGTGGACTCAAGTATTCCTTCTTCATCAATTCTCGCCTTAGGAATAGCTCCTTCTTGTACTTTCTTTCTTCTTCATACGCATCATTTCAAGATTCGGTGGCTTGAGCGACTTAAACTTTATTGATTAAAGTTGATTATACTCGTATATTATCATGTGGGTACCTAGAGTTTTCATCTCCATCTCTATTATTTGTAAATTATACGAAATGAGTCTTTGACAATATCGTTACTCGTACTTGTATACGATCTTCTACTCAACACGTCGCCTACCACGTTATTTTTCCGGGATGGCGTGGTCGTAACACGTGTCTTTGAAATGAGTCTCCTCTTGAATTCTTGAAGCTCTTCCCACATTCCTTGCTCCATTCAATTTTGTATCTCTACGAGTCATTCGTTAATGGAATAGCGATTCGAATATCCTTCAACGAATCTCCGATAATAACCAACTAAGCTTCTGAAAAGCTACGTATTTCGATTCTTGACTTAGGTTGCTTTCAACCGCGACTCATATCCCAATCTTGGATAAGACGTCACAATGACACCTATCGATTTACTATCGCATTTAATATGACGTCCTTACGGAGAGTTCGGCTTAGTGAATTCCACAAAGGAAGTCACCGGATAAAGGCTCAGTACCAAATTCTATAGTTGAATTTTTAACTCCACGAAGTTCAATAGGAGCCATTCGATATGAGATTTTAGAAATGAGTTTTGTCTGGGGTTCAAAGTCGATACAATATTTAATATCGTGTTTTGGGAGTAAACCAAGAAATTCTTGAGAAAAATACGTCGGGAAAATCAATAACAACAAGAATATTATTCAAATCGACGTGTCTTTATTCAAATCCATAACATGGACTAAGAAAATTTGACATCCGTAATAAACGAATGACTTCATGGCTTGATATGAAAATGTTTGACTACAATGGTTTGATTGCTTGAATTGAATAATAACGTTGCTTAGGAATATGAAAACTAACAACCTTACAAAAGCAATCAATTTGGCATGATGAGTAGTTAACCTTAAAATCACATCAAAAGCAAATATCTCTATAGAAATAAGGTTAACAGGTAATGTGATAGTGCCAACTTGAATAAAGCAAGATTTTTAAACAACGGATGTAATGAAAGTTTCTCCTAATGGAGTCTCCATAAATAGGTCAAAGTCTAATTTCTCCGTAGTCAAGTTCAAACGTTGAGCGCAAGTAAGAGAGATAAAAGAATGGGTAGAACCGATATCTAGTAAGGTATATACTTCGCAAGAATTTATAATTAACTAACTTGTGCTAACTTCGTTCGGGTTCCTCGCATTTTGATCGGTCATGACAAACGCTCTTCCAAGAACCGTTGACTTTGACTTTTCTGGGACATCCTTTTGAGTCACCGTCCCCGCTGAACTAGGTTTCGCTACCGTACAATCTCGAGCGATATGTCCTTCTTTTCCACAATTATAGCATACCTTAAACTGCTGTTGTGGCGGTTTGGTGATATGTCCCTCTTTCCGCGCATTTGTAACATACAACCGATGGTCTTTCTCCTCCTTGGAACCCGATTCTTCTTGGCGCCGACGCGTCTTCACATGGTCGTTGTTGAATCTCCTCTTTTTAAAATCTCCTCCCAGACTCGCTTCTATTTTCATGGCCACGATTACCACCAGAGTGGTTACTGCCTTTGTCAGTATTCTTCTTTCTCCGCCGGGTTATCGTTATTACGATGATATCTTATCTTGATATGATCCTCGGTTATGGTCCCTCGGTTATGCGTACTCGTTATCTCGATCTAACAATCGAGCCACATTGACAACATCTCGAATAGAGAGAAAATTTATGAGAAATGAGATCTTGGCGTATCTTGGGTTTCAAACCTCTTAAAACATCCGCGTCATACGTTCCTCATTCTCCACCAAATGAGGTGCAAACTCGGATAACTCCGAACTTAGCCTCGTCTTTGAGACACCGCCATGTTATTACTCGCTTCTAGTCTATTAAACTCCACTTCCTTCATATAGACGAAATACTTTCGTGGAAGTACTTGTCGTTGAACTGCTTCTGAAATGTCTCCCATGACATCTTTGAGTCTTGTTGGATGGGTACGCTTCACGACTCCCACCAGTGATCTGCTTTCCACGGAACATAAAGGTGGCGAATGGAACCTTCTGTTCTCCGTGCATCCCAAGACATCGAATATCTTGGTAATTTGCTTGACCCATGTTTCCGCCATGATCGGATCCGCTTTCCCTTAAATTCGGTGGTCCCAACTCTTTGAATCGCTTGGCGGTGACAACCCGTGAATTGCTATCATTTCCTCCCGTATTTTGAACACAAGTCTCCTCGTGCGATTTTGCATGAAACTGCAAAAACTTCTAAACATCCCTCGTTCCTCATCTCACTTTCGGTGGTTGTTGTTCACGGGAGGAACATTGCCCGACTGTTGCAGCACGTTCTCCTCGTTGATGAGTCTGAGGCATCTCCACGGTCTCATTTACTCCACTATTAATATTCTCGATTCGACATTCTCAAATCTCGTCATAAAATAAGGGTTAATTAAGGAAATCAATATATCACATAATATCCTATATCTTGACCATTAACAAAAAAAAGCTTAGGTAGGACACACTAGCGAAGGATTTACTCGCCTCTCCCTCCTAGTTCTATTCCCGATCTCCGCCAGAGATCATATCCTAAAGCTCGATATTAATCGTGGCGCCCCCAAAATAGGTATACACAACACCCATTCTGAGTCGCCAAATACATGGTACAAAAGCAAAACTACAACTTCAATAATACAAATGTCGTGTGAAATACGACAATATATCTTGTGAGTTTAAATATAATATTGTCTTCTAGACAATATCCACACGCAAATAAATCCCCATCATAATTATTGATACATTATTTTACAAAATGGTGAGGACTACTAAACAACTCTCTCTAGAACCTTCATTCCATACCCCGACTAGTACTTTCGCTACATTCTCGCCTCCCCGAGAAGAAAAATGGAACAACAAGGAAAAGGGTGAGCTCAACTAGCCCAAAAAGAATACTATGACTAAGATAATATACAACAAATTATCGTTAGTCTCCAACAGGAAAAATCGATAGAATACAATAGTATGACAAGTTTGAGATCAATATTACAGTGAAATAATAATTCATAGAAGAGTTACGTAGAGAATGAAATCTACTATAATCTATGAATTTAACGATCCATCATCAATATTTTATCCTCAGTAACATCAATCAATATTCATCTCAAATCAAATATTCATCTTTGCACTACAGGCCAAAGATATTCATCAATCGGTCATATTCATCTCAACACCTGTTCATCTTTGCACTAAAGGCCAAAGATATTCATCAGTCGGTCATGTTCATTTAAACACCTGTTCATCTTTGCACTACTCTGAACCAAAGATATTCTTCAGAAATCATTCATCTTTGCACTACAGGCAAAGATATTCAATAATATCATCATTTAAGGCCGAGGATGATGAAAATATTTTTAAAGAACGAATCCAATTGAAACAAAATGACAAGGATTAAGGATTAGTACTTTGTTTTATCCATGTCCAACAATACCTCAAAAATAATCATAGTGGTGTAAAATTCAAGAATAATCAAAACATGGATCTGATCAAAGCTAGTATCCGAATAGATATTTTGGACGAAAAGAAGAAATTTTATTTTTTGGTGAATAGTGCAGATATCGTGAATAGTCTTGTATATCGTGAATAGTCTTAGATATCGTGAATAAGTAATCTCAAGCACCAAAAGATAGAAATTCCACAAAAAAACATCTTCACGCTTCATTGAATAAGACTCGTGAATAGTAACTCGTGAATAGTAACTCATGAATAAGTAACTCGTGAATAGTAACTCATGAATAAGAACCCAGACATGAAAAAGTTCCAAATTTGATAAAAACTTCAGATCAACATTTCAAAAGATAATGATATTGAAGAAATAATATCATTACTGAAAAAATAATATCCCTTACCTCGAAAGAATCGATTTCTTGAAGGAAAGGTCTGGAAGTGATCTTTGAATGAAACTTGTCTTTGAACAAAGAACTCTCAAAGTATCTAAATACTCACAAAATACGCTCGATAATATAGAGAGAGAAAAAAAACTTTGTTTCTCAATTGTGATTTTCAATTCTAACTTAGCCTCTATTTATTTATAGGAAAATGTTAAGCACGCCAAGCGCACTTAACACTGCAACTTTGATGGCTTTACTCGCTACTATTCCCACCCACCACATTTGAAAATTCAATTGAGCACATTTCTCACCAACCAAAAGTGGGGCCCACCAATTCTAGAATTTTCCACCAAAATTATTTATAACCTAATTTACGAATCGGTCACCTCTTAAAATTCATAATAAATTATACGCTCATTTTTAACGGTTCAAAATTTGTGGACATATACTCAACTTATATATGTATAACATATCCAAAAATTACAACGATCCAACGGTCGGATTAAATATTATAACTCACACAATAAAGTACGTAATAACACCAATTTGATCTTTTAATACCTCCAATCCGACAAAATACAAATAAAACATCTCAAAGATTAATTCCTTCATTAATAACCACATAAATAAATCCATCATTTATATTCATATAAAATAAATATTTTCTTATCATATAAATCAATAATTAATTATTCCCAAATAATATTACGTAATCACAATTATAATGACCAGCAGCTCTTCCGGAAGAGGGGCTTTCCAATAAGGATCTCTCCTTCTTGGTAAAGAATTAGGTGACCAAACCTCTCCTTAGATGTAACTTTTAGACATTGCCAATAATGTTATCTAATAATATTATTCAAATAATATGAATTATTGATCCGATAATGGGAAATCTATCGTGCGATGACAATTATTGAAATAAAGAATAATATAAAATATCAACGCAAAGAATTATTGAATCAATAAAATAAAATCTTTGAAAATAATTACAGTAACAATTATTGAGTAGTGCCTTCTTACGTAAGGATTTAATAATTCAAAATATTGTGCAATACTGGTATGCTTCTTGTGCAACAACGCATATTTACTCGTATTTTAACCACCGTATTCCAACAAAGGTGTTAATGATAATAACTATGCCGTTATTTATAAAAACTCAAACTTGTCGTTTTCTTCATTCGACGATTATTTTGTTATGGGGCCCATGAATGATCTATGGCCGTCGTCATTTAATATTCCCTACGGAAAGAATATTCCACGACCAAACGAATATTCCCAAACAATGATGAATATTTTATAACCACTTGTGTATTTTGAAAAAATTCATATATCACCCTTAACTTTAACTTTTATCAATTTAACCATTTACTAAATAGGAAAATTGAATACTTTTATTTCATAAAATTCGGGGTCTTACAATCTCCCTCCTTATGAAATTTCGTCCCAGAAATTTACGTGCACAATATTTCAAAGAGTTGAGAATACCTTGTTTTCATTTCGATTCTATCTCCCCATCATCATGATTTCTCCATTGCTCATCTCCTGTATTTCGGATATCATTCTAGAATACACTTGAAAACAAGGGTTAATTTAACAAATTAACATATCACCTAATATCCCGATATTATGATGACCAACAAATAAGCTTAGGTAGGACACTAAATAAGGATTTACTCATCTCTCCCTCCTAGTTCTAATCCCGATCTCATGGAGATCATATCCCTAAGCTCGATACCAACCGTGGCGACCCCCCAAAATAGGTCCATTCCATCCAACCCATTCTGAGTCGCCAAATATATGATACGAAAAACAACTACAACTTTATTACAACAATTATCGTGCAAAATACAACAACACATATCTTTGTGAGTTTGGATACAAATATATACCAATCAGAGTACGTCACAATGACACCTTACATAAAAGTATAGTCAAAAAGCTGTTTTAGAAATTAGAATCTTTGGGAAGTGCTCAAGAAACCTTCGTATATGGGAGGCCATGCTTTTTAGGTTATGGTAGATATCATATATTACGAATTATCCTTGGTTGACCCAATAGACCCCAAAGAAAAAAAGAAGGTTACTATCATATTCTTCCCCAATGGCGAGTCTTCTCTTGACATATCATTATCTCCACTTGTCTCTAATTTGGTATTATACTCCAAACAAACGCCAAGATTATATAGGTAGTGCTTGTAAATATACTCGACAAGTGGATGAGCACAACCATGTCTTATGATAACACGAGTTTGTATGTCGTTAGACATCTTGTATGATAGTGACAAAACACCTTCCAAAGTTGGGTTCGCTTCACCCTATTTAATTCACCAAAATAACTATTAAATGATGTATAAAATCTGACACACTAAAGCCCTCAATAAAATTATTTTCATACTCTTTAGGGAGAACCTCAACAACTATAGACCACCGCTTCTATTCCTTGTTATCCCCGGCCAACCTCGCTAAACTTTTATTACACTCGAAAGGAATTGTGAAACAAAAGGGTGAGCACAACTAGCTTTCGATAAAAGAATATTATGACTAAAGATAAATAAATTATCAATAGTCTTCATCAAGAATGAATCGTAGATTTAGAACATATGGTAGATGATAAAACTTTTCAACCATAGTTGCGGTGAACGAAGCAATCCATTAAAAGAGTCAAATAAACTATAAAGTCTATTATCTTCTCACGTTAAAAGTCCACCAACAATATTTTATCCTCGTAACATCAATCAACAATTCCTCGCCCACAATCACATGTATAACTCATAATCATAATTGTAGTTCTAAATTCTCTTCTTATCCGGGATGAAGATAATTTCATCACCGTCTTTACACGAAACATCAAAGATCATGGTTATACCAAATCACAGTTCTGTTCATAATCATACTAATAAATTCATCTTTTGCACCACGGGTGAAAGATATTCATCAACAGATTCATCTTTACACTACAAAAGCAAAGATATTCAACAACGAGTCATCTTTTCATTACGAAAGAAAGATATTCATCAATAATTCATCTTTGCACTACAAAAGCAAAGATATTCAACAACAGTCATCTTTGCATTACGAGTAAAAGATATTCATCAATAATTCATCTTTTGCACTACAAAGCAAAGATATTCAACAACAGTCATCTTTGCATTCTGAGCCAAAGATATTCATCAATAATTCATCTTTGCACTACTGGCAAAGATATTCAACAACAGTCATCTTTGCATTCACGAGCCAAAGATATTCATCAATAATTCATCTTTGCACTCTACAAAGCAAAAGATATTCATCAACAAGTCATCTTTGCATTACGAGCCAAAGATATTCATCAATAATTCATCTTTGCACTACAAAGCAAAGATATTCATCAACAAGCCATCTTTGCACTTCTACGGGCCAAAGATATTCATATCTCAAATAAATACATAATCATTTCAAAAGTTATATAACAATAATTATAACCATGTTGATCAATTCACCTTTGCACTTAAGCTAAAAATATTCAATTGTAAATTCAATGGTCATGATCATACCAAATCGACAATTCAACTTTTTGCACTTCGGCCAAATGAGAACCTATGGTCACGATCATACCAATAATCACCCATCTTTACACACTCAAGTCAAAGAGAAATATCATCATTAGGGTTATAAGAATGTTATATAAAAATAATATAATCAAAACATGGTTTTAATTTCAAGAGTAAGATTCATAAATCAACGATAATTTGGTCAGAGAAGAAACCAATTTGTTGTGAATAGTACCCGTGATTCGTGACATAGTCCCATATATCGCAAGTATAAGAATCCCTCGACGCGAAAAAGATAAAGTTTCATAATAAAATTCATATCCATATTTATAACACCTTAATCCAAATGTTATAAATCACTTAGAAATCTCATAATCTAATATTATTAATATTATAATAATATTTTAATCATTTCTCAAACTTATAAATAATTTAATCCAATTATTTACACTTTAATAATTAATGCATTTAATCATCTAAAAATGCCAAACTCATAAGATTTCATCATCATTAACCAAAACCTCATAAAAATCAGCATATATCTCATATATGATTCTCAAAACCAATAAATCATATTTTTCAATTTTCTTACTTCACATAACATATTTAATTCATTTACTCATAACTAGAACATTTTCATGAAAATACCAAATCGGTTCTAAAATATTTCTTTTAAGGATTTAGTATAAAATAGTCCCATATTGAATATATATTTTCTCGAAATTTTAAAAATTCATTTACTATTTTTCATATATAGCTAAAACCAATTTAATATTTAAACATTTATCATAAATTGTACTTTTATCCAAAAATTACGAAATTCACAGTACAATCGATATTATATAGATGTACTCTCAATAAAAATTTCATCAATTTTGGAGTTAACTGCAAGGAGTTATAAATAGTTACTTTTAAAATAGTCTTTTTCATAAAATCCATAACTCCTAATCTATACATCCAAAAATACCTCAAAAATAATCATAGTGGTGTAAAATTCGAATTATTAAAACATGGATACAATCAAAGCTAGTATCCGAATAGATATTTTAGACGAAAAGAAAAATTTTCATTTTTCTAATTGAATAATGTCGTGATTCGAATAGTCAGATATCGTGAATAATTATGTCGATATCGTGAATAAGTAACTCAAACACCAAAAGATAGAAATTCCACAAAAAACATCTTCACGCTTCATGAATAGTACTCGTGAATAAGTAACTCGTGAATAGTAACTCATGAATAGTAACTCGTGAATAGTAACTCGTGAATAGTAACCCCATACATGAAAAGTTCCAAATTTGATAAAAGTTCCAACCAATATTTCAAAGATAATGATATTGAAGAAATAATATCATTTGAGAAGAAAATAACATCCCTTACTTATCCCTTACCTCAAAAGCGAAAGACTTGACGGGATATCGGATATATGACGCTAAAGGAAACTTGCACCGATGAATATCAACTCACCAAGTATCTAAATACTCACAAATTACACTCGATAATCTAGAGAGAAAAGAGAAAACTTTGTTTACGGTGTGATTTTCAATTCTAACTTAGCCCTCTATTTATAGGAAAATGTTAGCTTCGTAAAAGCAGACTTGACACATACACGATGGCTTTACCTACTACTATTCCACCCACCAAAAATCAGCCATCTTCCCCAACAACCAAGAGTGGGGCCCACTCAATTCTAGAATTTTCCACCAAAACCTAATTTAGAATCGCCATACTCTTAAAATTCATAATAAATTATATGCTCATTTTAATGGTTCAAAATTTGTGGACATATACTCAACTTATATATGTATAACATATCCAAAAATTACAATGATCCAACGGTCGGATTAAATATTATAACTCACACAATAAAGTTCAGAATAACACCGATTTGATCTTTTAATACCTCCAATCCGACAAAATACAAATAAAACATCTCAAAGATTAATTCCTTCATTAATAACCACATAAATAAATCCATCATTTATATTCATATCAAATAAATATTTCCTTATCATATGAATCAATAATTAATTATTCACAAATAATATTACGTAATCATATTTATGATGACCAGTACATTCTCCCGGAAGAGGGGCTTTCGAATAAGAATTTCTCCTTCTTGGTGCCAATTGATTAGGTGACCAAACCTCTCCTTAGATGCGAACTTTCTAGACATTACCAATAGTGCTATCTAATAATATTATTCAAATAATATGAATTATTGATCCGATAATGAGAAATATTGTGCGAGTGACAATTATTGAACAACAATAATATAAAATATCAACGCGGCAATTATTGAACGAATAAAATAAAATATTGAGCAATAATTCATCGTAACAATTATTGAGTAGTGCCTTCTTACGTAAGGATTCAATAATTCAAAATATGCAAATACCGCATAGCATTCTTAAGCAACAACGCGTATTATCGTATTTTAACCACGGTATTCCAACGGTGTTAATAATAACAACTATCCAATTATTTATAAAAACTCAAACTTGTCGTTTTCTTCATTCGACGCTTATTTTGTTATAGGGCCCATAAATGATCTGCTACTTCAAGTAAATTTAATATTCCCAAACGCAGAAAGAATATTCCACGACCAAAACGAATATTCCCAAACAACAATGAATATTTTATAACCACTTGTGTATTTTTGAAAAAAATTCATATATCACCCTTAACTTTAACTTTTATCAATTTAACCATTTACTAAATAGGAAAATTGAATACTTTTATTTCATAAAATTCGGGGTCTTACAATGATATCTACTATCTTCTACGAATTAAAAGTGTATAATAAATATTTTATCACTGAGACTCAGCTTAATAAATAATCCACATCATCGAATCACCCCTGCACTACGGCCAAGGATATTCGTTAATATCACATCCATGAATTTATATTTCATCGCTGAGACTCAGCTCGATAATCAATCCATATCACTGAATTATACATGCACCACGGCTAAGGATATTCGTTAATATCACGACCACGAATTATCCATGTATTACGGCTAAAGATAATCGTGTTTTTATCAACGGTCATGATCATGTCATAAAACAATTCATCTTTGCACCCTTGGCCGAAGAGAATCCATAGCCATAATCATACCAAAAATTGTCTATCAATGCACTACGGGCCAATGAAGACTTTTTCCACATCATTTGTAACATTACGATCATGATTATACCGAGAATAATCCTCGTCATAATCATACCAAGTCCGCTTCACGCACTACTACCAAAGATGACTTTCAACACAATATAAGCGTGAGGATGATGACAATGATATAAGAATTAATCCAATGAGATAAAAGATAAATATTAAACATTTATAATACAATTTATCCATTCTCAATAATAACCAAACGTTATCAATCACTTAATAATCTCATAATCTAATATCATTAATATTATAACAATATTTTAATCATTTCTTAAACTTATAAACAATTTATTTCAATTGTTAACACTTTATCAAATAATGCATTTAATCATTCAAAAATGTCATACTCATAAGATTTCATAATCAATGATCAAATCCTCATCAAAAATCTGCATATACCCTATATAGGATTCTCAAGCCATGTAATTCTATTTTCCAATTTTATTACTTCACATAACATATTTAATTCATTTACTCATAACTAGTTTATTTTCATGAAAATACCAAATCAATCCCAAAATATTTCTTTTAAGGGATTTAGGAGAATATAGTCCCATCTTGAACATATATTTTTCTCAAAATTTTTAAAATTCATTTACTATTTTTCATATGGCTAAAACTGCCGAATATTTAGACATTTATCATAAATTGTACTTTTGTCCAAAAATTCCAAAATTTACTGAGGTATACTCCTGTTATATACATGTACTTCAAATAAAAATTTCACCAATTTTGGAGTTAACCACAAGGCGTTATAAGAGTTTATTTTTAAAATAGTTTTTTCCCATAAAATCCATAACTATTAATCTATACATCCAAAAATCGCCATTTTTAGACACAATCTAGAAAACTCATCAAACTATCATTTCAAATTTTTCCAGAATTTTTTTTCGAAATCGAGAAAATTACTGAAGCGCCTCACAGCGAAACCCTTTTTAATGAAAATACGATTACGTATGAATCGTAGGATCATTTACAATGCATCACGGTAATCCACATAGACATGTTATTTCAATGTAATAATATAGAATGGAACCGGTCATGCGTAACGCACGCATGTGATATTCTAATGAATAATAAATAATGAAATAATGTAAGAATTCACCGTGGGCATGTGATAGATCATAGAGACAAAAGTTATTCCAATGAATAATAAATAATGGAACCAGTCAATGCGTAAAGCATAGACAGGATGTTCCAACAGAATAATAAAGAATGAAATAATAGAAGAATTTCACCATATATGCGGTACTTCGAATAAACAGGTTATTCCAACATAATAACAAATAATGGAACTAGACCCACAGAAAGCATTACATGCGAGGATATTCCGGCGAAATAATAAAGAATGGAATAACAGAAGAATTTCACCAAATATAGGGTAGCCCGTGTATACAGGTTATTCCAACAGAATAATAAATAATGGAATAACAGAAGTTCTCTTCATGAATACAAAAGAAATAAACCCCTTACTTTAGTAGGAGATTGAATACTGCATTAGTGTATTAACAAAATACTATTCTTCTTTCTCTCTTATTCTCTCTATACTTTCTTTCTCTATAGCTTGAATGAATTCGTGAAAAATAATGAAGAACTAGGCCTCTATTTATAGAAGATTTCTAGCTTAGCACTTGAATTGTGAAAAAGCGCTACGGCTTGACGGTAGGTGATGTGAAAAGAAAAGTGGTTTGATGCCTGTAATGTGAAACACCAAGTGGTTTGACGCCTGTAATGTGAAAAACCAAGTGGTTTGACGCCTGTAATGTGAAACGACAATTGGTTTGACGCCTGTAATGTGAAACAACAATTGGTTCGACGCCTGAAATGTGAAACGACAATTGGTTTGACGTCTGGTAAAGGTAATTACTATTGACAAAAGAGACTCTTAGATGATGACATATGGCCCCCCATAGAATAACCAAACTTACCATAAATGTCTCATAATAGACTCTTTATATACATCAAGGATTGAATAAATATTACCACAAATCATTCTATTTTTAATCAACACATATTTAATCTTTCAACAATTATTAATCAACAATTATTAATCATTAATATTATAACTTGTCGTCTCAATTATTGATTTAATAATATAATATATTATATAGATGATCTTTGTGACAATAATTGAATCAATAATATAAGAGATATGATCAAAGAATTCATCGTAAAGAATAATTGAGTATAACTCGAGTGACTTCTTTACGTAAGCATCAATAATCAATACCGTGTGCTACTACTTAACCAATGCAGCGTAATCTGCACCTTTACTACCGAAAGTAGTTCAACAGCTTTTAACAGTAAAACTTCCGCCATTATTTTCATAAAAATATTTTTGTCGTTCTCTCAATCCAACAATAATTCCATTCATTTTGTCCCACTAACGAGTGTCTTGTACCGTGCACGGATATTCCCCGACAAAAAGAATATTCCTCGACCAATCGAATATTCCCCGATAAAACGAATATTTTATATCAATTTGTTTACTTTGCAAAAAAAAAAATCACATATTACCCTTAACTTTAAACTTTTATCAATTTAACTATTTATCAAAATAAAAAAAATTAAATACTTTTATTTCATAAAATTCGGGGTCTCACATGATTGTATTTTTTTTTAGATAAATATGTGAATGTATCTCCCTTACAAGTTTAACCGTACATCTAATCTAACATGTTATATTATACTTCACTACTTTTGTAGTTAATATTGCCCAAGAGACATGATACAGATGATAATCAGTTAGCCAAAAAATACACATTCTTTAGAAAATTAATACTAACAATTTGAGGGGCAAAACAGTATAGGTCATGTAAATAACAAATACCATGTCTCAACAAAAAGAAAAGGATACTGGTTGGCCATTTTTATTATCAATAATACTTAAGATCTAATCCAAGACACAATCACAAATAAATTTTAAGAAAAACAAAAAATAAATAAACTTACAATTTTTTAAGAAAAACAAAATTGACAGGAATCAGCAGATATCTGCAAACAAAATCAATAAACATACAATTTTTTGAAACCACGAGTAAAGAAGAAAGAAGGAGAGATGGAGTCGCGTGGTGGCCGGAGTATGGCAGAATGGGGTGGGTCGCCGTCGCCGACGAGGGAGGAGGGGGAGCTGACCTTGAAGCTTTCTTCAATTAATGGCGTCTGAGAGGTATGGGCTGAACAGGAATTGAGAGAAAATCAAATATAGCAAGAGATGGCAGAGGAAGAGGAAAACAAAATATATTACGTTCTAAATGTGGTTAGGTCAATTTGTTAAAAAAGACTCATTGTGGCGCCCCAAAATAGGTATACCTCACCCATTCTCGAGTTGTCAATACATGGTACGTAAACAACTACAACTTTATTATTACAACAATAAAGCGTGAGTTTAAATACAAATATTATCTTCTAGACAATATCTATACTCAAATAAATCCTCATCACATTTATTGATACATTATTTTACAAAAATTGGTGAGGACTACTAAACAACTCTCTCTAGAACCTTCATTCCATACCCCCCTTCGTCTTTCGCTATATTCTCGCCTCCACGAGAAAAATGGAACAAAAGGAAAAGGGTGAGCTCAACTAGCTCAAGAAAGAATATTATGACTAAGATAATATACAACAAATTACCGTTAGTCTTCAACAGGAAAAATCTAATAGAATATAATAAACAACAAATTTTAAATCAATATTCGCAGTGAAATAATAATTCATTAGAAGAGTTAAGTAGAGAATTCAAACTACTATCTTCCATGTATGAATTTAAAAGTTCATCGCCTATCTTTTATCCTGTAACATCAATCAATATATATCGGAATCACATATTCATCTTTTGCACTACAAAGCCAAAGATATTCATCATTAGTCATGTTCATCTAAACACTGCTCATCTTTTACTACTGAGCCAAAGATATTCTTCAGAAATCATTCATCTTTGCACCATGTGCCAAAGATATTCCATAATATCATCATTTAAGATCAAGATGATGAAAAATATTTTAAAGAAACGATTCTAGTGAAAACAAAATGACAAGGATTAAGGATTAAGGATTCGTACTTTGTTTTATTCACGTCCAAAATACCTCAAAAATATTCGCGTGGTGTAAAATTCAAGAATGATCAAAACATGGATACAATCAAAGCTAGTATCCGTAATAGATATTTTGACGAAAAAGAAAAATTTTCATTTTTCATGAATAGTCTTGATTCGTGAATAGTGTCAGATATCGTGAATAGTGTTGTATACGTGAATAGTAACTCCGACACCAAAAGTTCCAAATTTGATAAAAACTTCAGATCAATATTTCAACATAATGATATTGAAGAAATAATATCATTACGAAAAAAAATAATATCCCTTACCTCGAAAGATCAGTACTTCTAGCTGAAACACCGGATATAGGCTATGACTTGAACTTGCACCGAATAGCAATACTCAAATTATACTCAAAATACTCACAAGAATACGCTCGATAATATAGAGAGAGAAAACTTCAGTTTCTGGTGTGATTTTCAATTCTAACCTAAGCACCCTATTTATAGGAAATTGCTTAGAACACCAAAGCAGAAAATTTAATATAATATTAATATATTATATATAAATTCCTACGCACACAATCTATGATCTGAATTCAGCCATGCTTGACAACAAATAAGTCTACCAAACAAATCAAAAACGTTTTTTATTATTTAAAATAATTAAAACTTCCAAAATCAATTATTCAGAATTTGAAACATCAATAATTCATAATAAATAGCCCTTTTATTAGAAAATTCAATCTCGCGTGTTTTTATAGGAAATTCAATTCTCTAAAACTTTGCGTAAGAAAGTTTTTCCAAATTCCAAATGAAATTGACCGAAATCCACAAACAGGCGATTTTACATTTATAATCAAATTTCAATTCAATAAATGGGGTCCACCGACATGTTTAACATGTTTTAAACATTTATTGTAATAAAAATACTCTTCCTCATCGATACTCATATATCCCACATTCGTTGTAAAAATATCACCATTATTATATTATTAAAATATAATAATACATTATCTTATCGAGAAAAAGATAAAATTTCAATTTTCAACAATTGTCACATTAAAATTTTTCTCCATCTATATCCACATAAAATCAATATTTTCCTCATCATATGAATCAATAATTAATTATTCACAAATAATATTACGTAATCACAATATTGACAACCGTGCGGTTCCTGGGAAAGAGGGGCTTTCCAATAAGAATTTCTCCTTCTTTGGCGCAATTAGGCGACCAAACCTCTCCTTAGATGAACTTTCTAGACATTGCCAATAATGTTATCTAATAATATTATTCAGATAATATGAATTATTGCTTGATAATGAAAAATATTGTGTAATGACAATTATCAAACAACAATGAATATAAAATATCAACGCAGCAATTATTGAATCAATAAAATATTTGAATAAGAATTACCGTAACCATTATTGAGTAGTGCCTTTCACGTAAGAATCAATAATTGGTGCAATACCGTGCTACTCTTCGTGTTTTAACCACCGGTATTTTAACAAGATTAATGGTAACAACTACGTCGTTATTTTTAACCAACTTATATTTGTCGTTTTTTCTTCATCCAATCGCTTTCAGTTATGGGGCCCACACACATGGTCGCTACCAGTAATTTACGAATATTCCCCGACGATTTAATATTCCACGACTAAAACGAATATTCCCAGACAACAATGAATATTTTATAACCACTTGCTTATTTTGAAATATTTGCGTATTTTACCCCTAACTATCCTCATTAATCACATCAACCCTTACTATTTCAAAATAATAAATAGAGAAAATTAAATTTTATTAATAATAAGTTGGGGTCTTACACTCATTCTCGACGGCCCTACCGTAGAGATTGACCCGTCGCTATTCACTCACTTACGACGGCACTGCCGTCGCCTATGCCTTTCCCTCCCCCACGAAAAAGATTCCACCAAAATTAAGGCCGGGAAAGGTTATTGTCGACGGGACTCATTGACGACGGTTAGACCGTCACTAATGAGGTCATTCTCGACGGGACTATGGTCGTCGCCATTACCCCCGTCGCCTATGACCCAGTTTCTTGCAGTGTAAATCATTAAAGATGATGATCGTATGAGTTAAAACATATCCATATGTCATAACGCCGTAAAACGGTAAAGAAGGAGGGTTACGTGAACTTAGGTTATAAACACGAACTATAAGGAGTAAATTTATGCTTAAACCAATGTATAAGTCAAGTATATGACTAATTGGTGTATGTGTTATTTTCTTATGTGTTATATAGGGATTGCAATGAACAGTTCAACGTAAACTGTAAGCTTTAGATGTGCGAAAGACAAGTTTCCTAACTTCATTCATATTTGAAATAAATGCTAGTTTCTTAAACTTTCTCAGATGTTGAACATGAGAAGTTTTATCTATGTGCAAATGTGTGATATTTGTACAAAGTAGTAGAATGTACGAGTCATTGTGCCACAATTTTAACACTTCGGTGTTTATAAGAGATGAACTGTTCTGTGATTGAACTGTTCAATATGATTGAACTGTTGCTTCATAACCTTTGTTAGGTTAGTGAAGTTCTAAAGAAATGTTTAAATTCTTGATGTTTTTTATTCAACTGATTTGACTTACTGAGCAATTGAATGCTCGCACTTTCTTTAAATAAAAACATTTTTAGCGAACGATATTAGAAAGAACTTAAGGATCCCGAAATGATCAAGTTGACTGGTATCCAGACGAGGTGCCATTCAGTATATGAATGAGCGTGAATATCAAGCCAAGACTTGTAATGTATAATAGTTTAATTAAACTATAGAATAGTTTAATGAACTGTAATGTATCCTTGGTAGTGGATGAAAGTCACTCTTGTAAGATGTAAATAATAATGTAATTATCATTATTTGTAATGAACGAGGTTGTAAGGTATTAGAACATGTGATTTGAGAATGCATGTTGTTATATTTAGCTATATAATGATGTATGTTTGGTAAGAGATGTTTTCGTAATGTACGGAATCCGGGTGTGATAATAGGCCGAATTTTGGGGCGTTACATGTGCAATGTAGATCCATTTTGGAACTGAACAGGGACTGAACTTCCCGTTTATGATTGGCTTGCATTGCTAGGTTTAGACTAAGCTGCGACTGACCTTCGTCTTTCTGATTGGCTTTTATTCTGATATAGAGCAAATGTGGTTACAAATACACTATATTGAAACAAATTCAAAGGAAGCATAATGTATACACTATATGTACATAACTATAATTAACTTAGATATATAATTAACTTAGAGAAATTACCTTCGAACAACTTACTTTATTGTGTCCTTACTGCTTGCACAGATTGCATGCAACTGTTTTGCCTTTCCTAGATAGGTTTTTCACGTTATTTATAGGCCTAATCTCAGTTTCCTCTTTTTTTCTCTTAATCTTAGGCCTTCCCCTATTTTTTTCAACCTTTGGTGGCTCAACAGGTTGATACTTTTCCATTTCATTGAATATCTTCCCTCTCAACTGGCATAATCTTGTACTTGTAATCAACTTGGTATACATCTTTGAAATAGCACTTTGAAATATTGTTCATTGGGTCCTGCTTGCTTCGAACTAGAGCACATATAATGTGACGCCCCCAAAATAAGTATACATCACCCATTCTGAGTTGTCAATATATGGTACAGAAATAACTACAACTTTATTATTACAACAGTAAAATTGTGAGTTTGAATACAAATATTATCTTCTAGACAATATCTATACTCAAATAAATCCTCATCACATTTATTGATACATTATTTTACAAAAATGGTGAGGACTACTAAATAACTTTCTCTAGAACCTTCATTCCATACCCCGACTCGTACTCGCTATATTCTCGCCTCCCGAGAAGAAAAATGGAACAAAAGGAAAAAGGTGAGCTCAACTAGCCCAAAGAAAGAATATTATGACTAAAATAATATACAACAAATTATCATTAGTCTTCAACAGGGAAAAAAACTAATAGAATACAATAGACAACAAGTTTTAAACCAATATTCGCAGTTGAAATAATAATTCATTAGAAGAGTTAAGTAGAGAATGCAAACTACTATCTTCTATGTATGAATTTAAAAGTTCGTCGCCTATCTTTTATCCCCTGTAACATCAATCAACATACATCCGAATCAAATATTCATCTTTGCACTACGGTGCCAAAGATATTCATCATTAATCATGTTCATCTAAACACTGCTCATCTTTTGCACTACGGGCAAAGATATTCATCGAAATCATTCATCTTTGCACTACGTGCCAAAGATATTCAATAATATCATCATTTAAGACCGGGATGATGAAAATATTTTTAAATAAACGAATCCAAAGTGAAACAAAATGACAAGGATTAAGGATTAAGGATTCAGACTTTGTTTTATCAATGTCCAAAAATACCTCAAAAATAATCATAGTGGTGTAAAATTCAAGAATGATCAAAACATGATACAATCAAAGCTAGTATCCACAATAGATATTTTGGACGAAAAGAAAAATTTTATTTTTCGATGAATAGTCTTAAGATTCGTGAATAAGAGATAGTATAATACGTGAATAAGAACTCCCGACATTAAAAGTTCTAAATTTGATTAAAAGTTCAGATCAATATACTTGGATAATGATATTAGAATAAATAATATCATTTAAAAAAATAATATCCTTTACCCTCGAAAGATCAAGATTTACAATTTAAAACACCTGGATATAAAGCTATGACTTGAACTTGCACCAGATATAGCAATACTCAAATTATACTCAAAATACTCACAAGAATACGCCAATAATATAGAGAGAAAACTTCAGCTTACGGTGTGATTTTCAATTCGACCCAAGCACCCTATTTATAGGAAAATGCTTAGAACACCAAAGCGTAAAATTTAATATAATAATAATATATATAATCAAATTTCCTACGCACACAAATCTGTCCAAACTTCAGCCACACATGCCAAAAAATAATAAAACGTTTTTCTTAATAAAAATAATTAAAAGCGTCAAAAATTAATTATTTGAACTTCAATAATTCATAATAAATAGCCTTTTATCAAAAAAATTGAATCTAGCAAATTTTTATAGGAAATTCAATTCTCTACAACTTTGCGTAAGAAAGTTATTCCAAATTCCAAACAAAAATTGACCAAAATCCACAAACCAAGCGATTTTAAAGCTATAATCAAATTTCAAATAATAAATGGGGTCCAATTTACATGTTTAACATGTTTTAAACATTTATTGCAACAAAAATACTCTTCCTCCTCGTATACTCATATATACCACATTCGTTGTAAAAATATCACCATTATTATATTATTAAAATATAATAATATATTTAAATTAATTATTTTATCGTAAAAGATAAAATTTTAATTTTCAACAATTGTCACATTAAAAATTTTCTCCATCTATATCCACATGAAATCAATATTTTTCTTATCATATGAATCAATAATTAATTATTCACAAATAATATTACGTAATCACAATATCGACAACCAGGCGATTTGTGAGAAAGAGGGGCTTTCCAATAAAGATTTCTCCTTCTCGGGCGCCGCAATTAGGGTGACCAAACCTCTCTTTAGATAGAACTTTCTAGACATTGCCAATAATGTTATCCAATAATATTATTCAGATAATATGAATTATTGTCTGATAATGGAAAATACCGTAATGACAATTTATCAAAACAACAAAGAATATAAAATATCAATACGAATTATCAATCAATAAAATACCGAATAAAGAATTACCGTAACCATTATTAAGTAGTGCCTTCTTACGTAAGAATCAATAATTGGTGCAATACCGCTGGTGTCTTCTCGTGTTTTAACCACCGAGTATTTTAACAAGATAATACTGTAAATAACTACTGTTGTTATTTTTAAACAACTTATATTTGTCGTTTTCTTCATCCAATCGCTTTCACATGGGGCCCACACAATGGTTGCGCGCTCATCGTATTTAATATTCCCCACAACAATGAATATTTTATAACCACTTCGCTTATTTTGAAATATTTGCGTATTTTACCCCTAACTATCCACATTAATCAAATCAACCCTTACTATTTCAAAATAATAAATAGAAAATTAAATTTCATTAATAATAAGTTGGGGTCTTACAACCTCCCTCCTTATGAAATTTCGTCCTCGAAATTGACGATGTACTGTGTTTCAAAAAGGTGAGGATACCTCGCTTTCATTTCCGCTTTCAATTCCTGTGTCATTTCTCTATAGCGTGATTCCTCCACGAACTTTAACTTGTGGTATGACCTTTCATGGCGTAGGGACATGCTCCTTCCTATCCAAGATCTTGACAGTACCTCCTCATACGTTAAGTCTTCGCTATCTCGTCCTGCTTCTAACTCTATAACGTGGTTCGGTCTTTCATATATTTACTGAAGTACGATATGTGAAACACATTATGAACACGAGACATACTTTGAGGTAACGCGAGTCTATAGGCTACATTTCCTACTTCCTGGCCAAGAATTTGAAATGGACCAATAAATTGTGGATTGAGCTTTCCTCTCTTCCCAAATCTTGTAACTCCTTCCACGGAGCAACTCGCAACAATACATGATCCCCCACACTAAATTCCACGTCCTTTTCAATGAAGATCCATATAACTCTTTTGTCGATCTTGTGCCGCTTTGTATACGCTTGTCGAATCATTTGAATCTTTTCCGTAATCATACGTGCATCAACTCTGTCCCAACAATGTTGCTTCACCCACCTCGTCCCAACATACTGAGAGCGACACTTTCGTCCATATAATGCTTCAAATGGAGCCACACCTATACTTGCTCGATAATAATTGTTGTTGTAGGAGAATTCCACCAATGGTAAATACTTATCCCAACCGCCTTCTAAGTCAAGGACATAGAGTCTTAATAAATCTTCAAGAGTTTGAATAGTCCTTTCTCGATTGTCCGTCTGCTTTGAGGATGGTATGCCAACTAAATCGCAAATCCGCGCTTATAGCTTTTGCAAGCTAACCCAAAATCTTGAAGTGAATCTTGGGTCACGATCAGAAACTATGGATACTGGCATGCCATGAAACCTCACAATCTCATTCACGTATATACTAGCAAGACGTTCAAGGGAATATGTCTCCCGTATCGGCAAGAAATGAGCAGACTTGGTTAATCTATCAACAATAACCTAAATAGCATTGATGCCTTAAGAAACCGTAGGAAGACCCGTAACGAAATCCATGCTAATGTGTTCCCACTTCCATTTCGGAATCTCAAGTGGTTGCAACGGACACTTAGGTACTAGATGCTCCGCCTTTACACGTTGACAAGTTAAACACATCGAGATAAACTTTGCAATCTCTCTCTTCATATTGTTCCACCAAAATGTATATCGAAGATCACGATACATTTTGGTACTTCCAGGATAGATTGCAAATGGTGTATGGTGTGCCTCCATCATAATCTTGTACTTCAAATCAGAGTCGTTAGGGACACAAAGTCTAGAGTGGACTCAAAGTATTCCTTCTTCATCAATTCTCGCCCTAATAGCTTCTTCTTGTACTTTCATCTTCATACGCATCATTCAAGGCCCATGGCTTGGAGCAACCTTAACTTTTTCTATTAAAGTTGGCTCTATCAGATACTACTTGACATCATCGCACTCATTCCAGCATATGATCTTCTACTCAACGCGTCGCCTACCACGTTCGCTTTTCGGGATGGTATTGAATAGTGTGGTCGTAGTCTTTTAATAGCTCGAGCCAACGTCGTTGCCGCTTGTTTGAGTTCTTTTTTGAGTGAAGAAATATTTAAGGCTTTTATGGTCCGAATATATCTCCACTTTCTCCCCATATAGATAAGGCCTCCATATCTTTAACGCTAGAAAACGATCGGGCCGCTAACTCTAGATCATGAGTAGGATAATTCCTCTCATATTCTTTAAGTTGTCATGAGACATAAGCTATGACTTTCCCACGTTGCATTAGAACACATCCTAACCCTTTGCATGAAAGCATCATCAGAGATAACAAATCCATCCGCACCAAATGGTATTGTTAGAACAGTCTTAGAAATGAGTCTCCTCTTAAGCTCTTGGAAACTCTTCTCGCATTCTTCGCTCCAAATGAATTTTGTATCCTTCCTAGTTAATTTGAAGTTAATGGAGTAGTGATTCGAGAAAACCTTTCCACGAATCTCCGATAATAACCAATAGACCCGTAAAGCTACGTGATTTTGTCAACGACTTCGCTGCTCCTAACTTTGTATTGCTTCAATCTTCACGGTCCACTGGATACTCCATATTTTGACAATATACCCAAGAAATGCTACTTCCTCGCCGAACTCGCATTTCTTTAATTTGGCATATAGTTTGTTTTCACGAAGCCTTTGGAGTACCAAACTTCAAATGGTGCTCATGATCTTCACGACTTTTGGAATATATGAGGATGTCATCAATAAAGACAACAACAAACCGATCCAAATATTCCTTGAATACTTTGGTTCATCATATCCATGAAAGTCCAGGAGGAGCATTAGTTAGTCCGAAAGACATGACTAAGAATTCATAATGCCCGCATCGAGTTCTCAAGGCGCTCTTTGAATATCCTCGCCTAAATCTTCAAATTGATGATATCCGAACGAAGATCGATTTTTGAAAAGAATTGTGCCCCCTCAGAATCGGGTCAAACAAGTCATCAATACGAGGTAGAGGATACCTATTCTTGATGGTGACATGGTTCATTTCCGATAGTCAATACAAAGTCGCATACTCCCGCTCTTTCTTCTTTACTTAATAAAACAGAGCACCCCAAGGAGATGTCTTAGGGCGAATGAAATCGATGTCCAATAATTCCTCAGAGTTGGACCTTTAACTCCTGAAGTTCAATAGAGCCATTCGATATGGGGTTTTAAAATGGGCTTTATACGGTGTTCAAGATCAATAAAAAATTCAACTTCACGCTCGGGGTAGGCCGGGAAGTTCTTCAGAAATACGCCGGAAAGTCAATAACAACAGAATATTATTCAAATTTGACGTGTCTTTATTCAAATCCATAACATGGGCTAAGAAAGCTTGACATCCGCTTTTTCAATAAACGAATAACTTTATGATTAGATATGACGTTGATTGATTTTAATGGTTTAGTTGCTTGAATTGCATACAACAGTTGGTTAGGAATATGAAAACTAACAACCTTACGAAAACAATCAATTTTGGCATGATGAGTAGTTAACCAATCAATCCCTAAAATCACATCAAAAGCAAGTATTTTTAAAGAGATAAGGTCAACGTAAGGTGATGGTGCCAACTTGAATCAAACAAGATTTATAAACAAAGGATGTGATGAAAGTTTCTCCAATAACGGAGTTTCCACAGATAGGTCAAAGTCTAATTTCTCCTGAGTCAAGTTTAAACGCTGAGCACATGCAGAGAGAGATAAATGAATGGGTAAGACCCAGATCAAGTAAGGTATAAAGTTCGCAAGAATTTATAAATAGCTTACCCGTGATCACTCGTTTGGGTTCTTCGCATTTTGACCAAATACAACAACAAACGCTTTTCCGGAATCGTTGACTTTGACTTTTCTCGATACGATCTTTTGAGTCATCGTCCCTCATTGAACTAGGTTTCACTACCGCATACAATCTCGAGCGATATTTCCTTCCTTTCCACAATTATAGCATACCTTGAACTGTTGTGGGCGGTTTGACCGATATGTCCCTCTTTTCCGCATTTGTAGCATATGACCGGTGGTCGTTTCTCTTCCTTTAGAACCGATTCTTTGCAGACCGCTGTCATCTTCACATGGTCGTTGTTAAATCTCCTCTTTTTTTAAATCTCCTCGACTCGCTTCTTCTATTTTCATGGCCATGATTACCACCAGTAGTGGTTACCATTTTTGTCCGTCTGCTTTTTTTCTCCGCCGGTTATCATTATTACATTGCTGATCGCTATCTCCGGTAAGATCCTCGGTTATGGTCCCTCGGTTGAACATACTCGTTATCTCGCTTCTAACAATTGAGCCTTGTTAACAACATCCTCAATAGAGAAAAAATTTATGAGAAATGAGATATTGTCGTATGCCTGGTTTCAAACCTCTCGAAACATCCGCGTCATACGTTCCTCATTCTCCACCAAATGAGGTGCAAACCCGATAACTCGCAAACTTTGCCTCGCATCGAGACACCGCCATATTGTTTTGTTCTAATCTGATGAACTCCACTTCCTTCATATAGACGAACACTTTCGGAAAGTATTTGTCATTAAATAGTTTCAAACGCCTCCCAAGACATACTTTGAGTGCGGTACCGATGGGTACGCTTACGCATCCTACCAAAGATTCCGCTTCACCACGGAACATAAAGGTGGCGAATGGAACCTTCGTTCCTCCGCATCCCAAGACATCGAATATCTTGGTAATTTGCTTGACCCATGTTTTCGCCATGATCGGATCTCGCTTTCCCTTAAATTCGTGGTCCCAACTCTTTGAATCGCTTGCTCAATGTGACAACCCGTGAATTGCTATCATTTCCTCCTATATTTTGAACACGAGTCTCCTCGTCTGCGATTTTGCATGAATCGTAAAAAGCTTCTAAACATCCCCTCGCTCATCATCTCGCCAGGCAAGGTGTTGTTCACAGGATGAACATTGCCACCGACTGTTACGCTTCTCCTCGCTGGTGAGTATAGAGCGTCTCCACTGGTCCTCATTTCCATTGTTAATATTCTCACGACATTCTCAAATACTTTGTAAATAAAACAAGGGTTAATTAAGGAAATCAATATATCACATAATATCCCTATTTACCGACCAACTAACAAATAAGCTTAGGTAGACACACTAGCGAAGGATTTACTCGCCTCTCCCCTCCTAGTTCTATTCCCCGATCTCCGCCAGAGATCATATCCTTAAGCTCGATACCAACCGTGGCGCCCCCAAAATAGGTATACATCACCCATTCGAGAGTTGTCAATACATGGTACATGTAAACAACTTCAACTTTATTATTACAACAAGAAACTGTGAGTTTGAATACAAATATTATCTTCTGTACAATATCTATACTCAAATAAATCCTCATCACATTTATTGATACATTATTTTACAAAATGGTGAGGACTACTAAACAACTTTCTCTAGAACCTTCATTCCATACCCCATTTGCATCTTCTTATATTCTCGCCTCCCCGAGAAGAAAAATGGAACAAAAAGGAAAAGGGTGAGCTCAATCAGCCCAAGAAAAGAATATTATGACTAAAATAATATACAACAAATTATCATTAGTCTTCAACAGGAAAAAAAACTAATAGAATACAATAGACAACAAGTTTTTAAACCAATATTCGCAGTGAAATAATAATTCATTAGAAGAGTTAAGTAGAGAATGCAAACTACTATCTTCTATGTATGAATTTAAAAGTTCGTCGCTCATCTTTTATCCCTCAGAACATCAATCAACATACATCCGAATCAAATATTCATCTTTGCACTACACAGCCAAAGATATTCATCACCGGGTCATGTTCATCTAAACACCTTAGCTTCATCTTCGCACTATGGGCCAAAGATATTCATCGAAATCATTCATCTTTGCACTACGAGCCAAAGATATTCAATAATATCATCATTTAAGACCGAGGATGATGAAAATATTTTAAAAGAAACGAATCCAAAGAAAGCAAAATGACAAGGATTAAGGATTAAGGATTCGTACTTTGTTTTATCCATGTCCAAAAATACCTCAAAAATAATCATAGTGGTGTAAAATTCAAGAATGATCAAAACATGGATACAATCAAAGCTAGTATCCACAATAGATATTTTGACGAAAAAGAAAATTTTATTTTTCGATGAATAATAGTGTCGATTCGTGAATAATGCAGTAATACGTGAATAGTCTTAGATCACGTGAATAAGTAACCCGCCATTAAAAGTTCCAAATTTGATTAAAAGTTCAGATCAATACTTCAAAGATAATGATATTAGAATAAATAATATCATTTAAAAAAAATAATATCCTTTACCTCGAAAGATCAAGATTTAAATTTGAAACACCTGGATATAGGCTATGACTTGAACTTGCAATCAGTATATCAATACTCAAATTATACTCAAAATACTCACAAGAATACGCTTCAATAATATAGAGAGAAAACTTGGGCTTTACGGTGTGATTTTCAATTCTAACCCAAGCACCCTATTTATAGAAAATGCTTAGAACACCAAAGCGTAAAATTTAATATAATAATAATATATATAATCAAATTTCCTACGCACACAAATCTGGTCCAAACTTCACCACACATGTGCCAAAAACAATAAAAACGCTTTTCTTAATAAAATAATTAAAACTTCCAAAAATTAATTATTTTAACTTCAATAATTCATAATAAATAGCCCTTTTATCAAAAAATTCGAATCTAGCAAATTTTTATAGGAAATTCAATTCTCTACAACTTTGCGGAAGAAAGTTTTTCCAAATTCCAAACAAAATTGGCCAACCAAATCCACAAACCAAGGCGATTTTACAAGCTTATAATCAAATTTCAAATCAATAAATGGGGTCCAATTTACATGTTTAACATGTTTTAAACATTTATTGCAACAAAAATACTCTTCCTCCTCGATATACTCATATATACCACATTCGTTGTAAAATATCACCATTATTATATTATTAAAATATAATAATATATTTAAATGAATTATTTTATCGTAAAAGATAAAATTTCAATTTTCAACAATTGTCACATTAAAATTTTCTCCATCTATATCCACATGAAATCAATATTTTCTTATCATATGAATCAATAATTAATTATTCACAAATAATATTACGAATCACAATATTGATGACCAGTGCGCTTCTACAGGAAAGAGGGGCTTTCCAATAAAGATTTCTCCTTCTTGCCAGCAATTAGGTGACCAAACCTCTCTTTAGATAGAACTTTCTAGACATTGCCAATAATGTTATCCAATAATATTATTCAGATAATATGAATTATTGTCTCGATAATGGAAAATACCGTGTAATGACAATTTATTGAAACAACAATAATATAAAATATCAATACAAAGAATTATTGAATCAATAAAATCTTTCGAATAAATTATTACCGTAACCATTATTAAGTAGTGCCTTCACGTAAGAATCAATAATTGGTGCAATATCGTGTCTACTTCGTTTTTTAACCAATTTAGTATTTTAACAATAGATACTTGGTAATAACTACTATTGTTATTTTTAAACAACTTATATTTGTCGTTTTTTTTTCATCCAATCGCTTTTTCACATGGGCCCACACACATGGTCACTGGCCGTCATCGCATTTAATATTCCCCGACAATACGAATATTCTACGACCAAACGAATATTCCCCGACAACAATGAATATTTTATAACCACTTGCTTATTTTGAAATATTTGCGTATTTTACCCCTAACATCCACATTAATCAAATCAACCCTTACTATTTCAAAATAATAAATAGAGAAAATTAAATTTCATTAATAATAAGTTGTGGTCTTACATATAACATGTTGGCAAGGGATTCCAGTGAGATCCCATGCCCTACATGTGCAAGAGTTCTTGTCCAAGAACACAGTGTGGGTGTCTTCACCCTCCTTGATTTTATAATCCGTGTCTCCATTAAAGAGCACAGTACATCCAACTGCTATGCTTTTATTTATCTGAAATATCTCATTATTATAAGGACTAAAATAATTAATCCACTTCTCACATGCTGACCCAAGAGTTCCCAACTTATCCATGGTTTTTTGCCTATTTTCCACTATAGTCCTAATGGGCTTGTGCCTAGCTTCAAGAATCAAAGAATTAAAACTTTCCAACATGTTGTTATATACTCCCCATGATTTACTTCTGCTACTAAAGTAGGCTCTGCACCATGTATAAGGTGGATAATTCATGTGATCCATTGCTCATTTTGAACTCTTCTTACCAAGGGTTTTCATATTGTCCTTAAATTCCTCCTCAAAGATGGACCAGGTTGCATTCCAAAATTTCTTTTTCAACTCTCCACCCATGTGTTTCTTACACCAATTTGCGTATATATGGCGAACACACCATCTGTGCTCAGCCTCAGGCAGTACATCAATAACATCTTGTATTAAACCATACATTAAAACATTAAAAGTTACACAAAGCTATAAAGGTTTAATGACTACATTAAAGCTTACACAATACAATCTGGCATGAAAAAACATTAAAGTCATAAACATTAAAATTCAAAACATTAAAACATTCATACCTTTTGCATATTAGATATGAAGGTGTAATGGCTGCCATCTGCAAAATCAAAATGTTCTTGCAAAAGAGTCAGAAACCAAGTCCAGTTGACCTTAGTTTCACTTTTCACACATGCCCAAGCTATGGGAAAATTCTGTTCACCCTCATTTCTTCCTAGAGCTACAAACAATTCCCCTTATACTGTGTCTTCAAAAAACACACATCAAGGCCAATAATAGGACTATATCATCCCTTCCAACATCTTTTATAAGCATCTAAACAACAAAAATTCTTTTAAATACTCTTCTCCCTTCCCTAATTCATCTGTGGATAACTCCACTTGCACTTTAGACCTTGGATTACTCCTCAATAGTTCTGCTGTATAAGACTCTAACTCAAAAAACTCAGTTGTAAAGCTCCTTGAGAATTCATCCATAACCTACCTTTTGGCTCTCTTACACTTAGAAAAACCAGCATTCATTCTCCATTCTGTCTCCACATCTTTTTTTAGGTCTTTGATCTTGTAGTCATGCTACTCAAGTATTTTTTGTTTGCAAAGTTTTGCCAAGAACTTTGTTAAAATCCTAGGGTTGCTGAAAATCCTATAACAATTTTGTTCTTCATTTAATGTCTTGACTGCCAACCAAGGGTTACAACCGTTCTATGACATATACACGACAAAAAATACACCCATCCTCACACTTTACCGTTATTCTATATGGTTCACGTCTCACATATTTCAATGTCACTCCCCTAGATATAACATACTTTGATATAGATTCCCTAACTTTAGCTTCACTAGAAAATGTCATTCCCAAGCTAAAATAAGGTGTCTGATCATTTACATTGAAACGGACAGGATGTCTTCTCTCACAAGGCACTTGACCCTCATCGGTCATTCTCTCACTATCATCATTATCATCCCCTTCCTCACTCTTCTCACTCTCCCCTTCATATGTAGCATCTTCCTCACCAACCTTGCTACCCTGTGTGTTTAATACCACAGTAGGATCATCCCTTCTTTCATGTGTTCTATTAATGCTATCAAAAGCATTAAGTACTTCAACACTTTCCATGAAAGTGTCATCACTATCCTCACCTCCTCTTCACGTGGATTTATTATGGACTTAGGTGGAAAAGGAGGGGAATTTATTATGGTGGAACAACATAAGGTAATTCATCATTCATTATAGGTTCATCTATCTCATACTTTGCAAAGAACACTAGGACAGTTGTGTTTGAATTTAAGTTACTCAGAAGTCTCCTAATCTCATGGTTATCCTCAAGTACAAATAACCCTTCTTCAATATCTCAGTCCAGGTTTCAAATAATAAACTTGGTTAACATTGGGATATTTGAATTCCTCTTTATATGTATTCTTAATGCAAATAATAGAAATGTAATCTACATCAAAATTCTTACATATATAAACATCACCTCCCACATATCTCCACACAGAATCCTCCAACCATCTGCCCCTATGATGTAAATATACATTTACACGTCCAACCATTCTGCCAGTAAAAAAAACACAGAATTCAGAATTCAGATAACAACAAATTACAAGACAAATGCCAACTCTAAAGTATTAACAATGTAATAAAGAATAATATAAGGGTCCACATGTCCCCTACCAGTCAACACCCAACTTAAACATGAACCACATGTGATGACCATCTTTTACCTATTCACCCATATAAAATGCACTTTATTAATCAAAAACAGATATTAAAGTACTTGTGAAAAACTAAGAGATTCATTTTCTTCTTCTTAAAAGATTAGACTCAAGTTCATTCGACGAACTGACTGCAGAGCCAATACAGAGAAAAGTTGGGGTTTTTTTTGATTTTGTCGACCAACTCAATAAGGGCTTCACCTTCGACTTCGTCTCTTCTTCTCTACGATTTCTCCTCTCCTTTGACTTTGTCTCTTCTTCTCTACGATTTCTCCTCTCTTATTCTCTACGACAAGAGATGTCGATTAAGGCTTTTTGCCCCTTTTGAACTTTTTTACCTTTTGAAATAAGACAAAACTTTTATTCTGAGTTTGAAGCCTAGTCAGTAAAATATGGAAAAAGGTTTGTTCTAACTTTGAAGTCTTGTTAGCAAAATAAGATCATGTCTAAGCAACAACGTTATTGTATGTGTTGTGTCAAGTCCATTCGGACCAAGGGCACAATCAACCCAAAAATTGAAACATTATAAGTACTTTTTGAAAAAAAAAAGTTTGTGCAAGTGAGGAGCATTTTTGCACCTTTCCCGTAATAATTCACAAAGTATAATTTTTGCAAAAAAAAAAAAAACCTAACTTACGGGCAAAAAAAATATTTAAACTAGAGGGGCTGAGAAGTGCCTCCCTGTTCATCTCTCTGGTGCGTAGTATTATCCGAAGTTTAGGGATAGAGAGTAGTATATTCTTCTATTTAGTAGAAAGACGATTGAGGAGGAGAGGATGTGGGAAGGTGTATCGGATAAATTTTGCTGGGAAAATATTAATGGAGGGGTTGGATGGGTCACATATACTACCGTGGTCATAATCCTCATATTGATATGGCAATTGACAACCACGTATACCATCTTTGCCACGTTTCGTTTCCCCTTAAGATTTCTCTTTTCCAGATCCGAAGCCGCCCCTCCTCCTTTTCTTCGGCAGTCCAACTACTCCGTTGGTTCTTCATCCTCCTTATCCCATATCCGGTTCGTATTTTTACCTCTCTTCATGTATGGTGTATTTTTGTTTAGTATTTTCTCTTTATATCACTTATTTTCATGGTTGGATGGAGGATCTTTTGAGAATACGGCAGAAGATGGGGAGTGGTTGTAACCGGATCCCAGAAGATGTATGCTTGTAGTTGTGACGTGATTGTATTAGGTCCTATTTCCTTTCTCTTTATATTCTGCAATCAAAATCTAGATGCACGGGCTAGTTATGGGAACAGTCTGATGAGAATAAACAACGTGATACTACTGATGAAAGCAAATTGATATGAAAGCAACTTATTCTATATAATTTAATAAGCTACCCAATAGACTCCTAAAGACTTAGGTAATATGAAAAGACTCCTAGGTAGGCATTATCAATATTTCTTAATAACGGCATGTTCCCAACAGACTCATTATTTAATTTCTCAACAATCCCTCCCTTAAACTGATGTTTCAAACATAACATTCAGTTTAATAAGAATCAAACTTTGAAACGTCATTTGAAGTGCAAACACCAAGTAGTTTCCTGAGCTTCTGAAATACAGGAATTTGAGAGGCTTTGTTAGAATGTCAGCAATCTTGTCTTCACTTCTGCGGTAAATAAGATTAATGACTCCATCATTTGTGAGATCCCTCAAGAAATGATACTTCACATCTATATGTTTGCTCCAATCATGTAAAACAGGATTTTTTGAAAGCTTTATTACTGGACTGTTGTCACAATAAATCTGAGTAGGTCCATCCTCTTTCCAATGCAGCTCTTTAAGAATTTTCTTTAGCCAAATAGCTTGACAAGCACAAGCTGTTGCAGCAACCAATTCAGCTTCATTGATCGATAATGTAACAATAGGTTGTTTCTTCGATGACCATGAAACAGCTCCTGTTCCATCATGAAAACATACCCAGATGTGCTTTTTAGATCATCTAAATCCCTTGCATAATCACTATCTGTAAAGCCAAACAAATCCGACTTTTCTCCCTTCTTGTAAAACAGCCCAAACTCTTTAGTACCTTCCAAGTACCAAAAAATTCTTTTTGCAGCCAAGATATGAATCTCTGTAGGACACGTCTTGTACCTGCTAATCACACTTGCAACATGCATGATATCAGGTTTTGTTGCCGTAAAAAACATTAAAATCCCCACTATCTGTTTGTAAAGAGTATTGTCAACCTTATTTTCTCCAGTATTTTTCTTTTGCTTCAAACCAAACTCAGATGGTGTTTTTACAGGATTACAATCCATCATCTGAAACCTTTCCAAGATTTCTTGCACATACTTCTTTTGAGAAATAAAAATTCCATCAGAGGACTGAACCACTTCAATTCCAAGAAAGTAATGCATCAAGCCAAGATCAGACATCTCAAATTCCACCATCATAGATTTCTTAAAACTTTCAAACATGGATGTACAATTTCCAGTATAGATTAAAACATCTACATATAAACTAACAATGAGCATTTTTCCTCCATCTTCAATCTTTATAAAAAAGTGTTTGTTCATAAGGACATTTTTAAAATCCTTCCTTCAAAAAATAAGTTTCAATACGATTATACCAAGCCCGTGGAGCTTGTTTTAATTCATATAGAGTCTGCTTTAATTTATATACTTTATGCTCATTGCCAAGTTTCACATAACCAAGAGGTTGATCGATAAATACCTTTTCTTTCAAATCTCCATGGAGGAAAGCTGATTTTACGTCCAACTGGAAGATAGTCCATGAGTTTTGAGCTTCCAATAGAATCACCAATCTGATTGTATCATGCCTTGCAACCAGAGCAAAAACTTCTTTATAATCAACACCAAACTCCTGTTTGTAGCCCTTAGCCACCAAGCGTGTCTTGTGCTTATCAACTTCTCCATTCTCCTTCAGCTTTGTCTTGTAAACCCACTTTACACCAATTGTTTTCTACCCTTTGGGAAGATCACAAAGCTCCCAAGTATCATTTCCTTTTATGGCTGTAATTTCTGCATCCATAACCTTTCTCCATTTTGATTCTTTGACAGCCACTTCGAAAATGGTAGGATCACAATCTGAAAATAGATTAAAATGTGTAAGTGGATCATCACCTTGGTCAACTCCAGTTACCTCATAATCTGTCATCCATGTTGGTCTTCTTCGAACACGTTGAGGCCTTTGTGATTAAGCTCCAAGTGGACTTTGATCGGCTACTGGAACATTGTGAGTGTCTTCATGTTCTTGCTCATTCCATGACTAGGTACCTTCATCAAAAACCACATCACGATTGCTAACTATTTTCATAGTTCTAGGATTGTATAGCTTATAAGCTTTGGACTTATCATTAACACCAAGAAAAATGCATTTTTCACCCTTGTCATCTAGCTTCATCCTCTTCACATCTGGAATATGAGCATATGCAATACACCCAAAAATTCGGAAATGATATACATCAGGTTTCCTTCCGCTTCATGCTTCCTCCGGTGTCATATTTTGAACAACATAAGTGGGACTTGTGACACCCCCAAATCCGGGTACTTCAATTCCCACCTCATTTGGTGTTCACTATACAAACATCATATGTCTATCTATCCATAATAAAAGAAAGCATAAATAGATAGAAATGAATTCTCTCTTTAAGGAGTTACATCATCTAAAATAATTACATAAATCCCAGGTCATTCTAACCTTAAATCTTAACTGCGGAAACATAACAATTAATCGTCTTACACAACATTAACACAAGTCTAAAACAGAAATACATCATCACATAAAACAACAAGTCTTCATCACTTGTTAATCTTGCCCTTGCCTTTGCTAGTAGAAGGCTCGTCGGACTTTTCGTTCTTAAATGCAGTGTTATTATTACGCAAGAGTGAGCACGATTGCCCACAAGTACAATAATGAAACAACAATATAATAACATGCGAGTGAATCAAAGACTTCTGGAATAAGAACTCAATTTTGGAATCAAGAATGAATAACAAGAATCAAAAGAACTTCTGATAGGTTATCAAGGGTTATACTTGAAACCTTTAACAATCATAAGACTATGGACTCTTCTACTCGTACTTGGGGGATCAGCCCTTAGTACCATACTGTGCACAATATCTTAACGCTAACGCATAAGTAATTCCTATACAAGGTTGTTCATCTCAGTTTGGCATTAGAGTCCGCACCAAAGGAAGTTTGGTTTGGATAAATCAATAAGGGTTCTGAAATTTAGAACGTTCATCAACTATGGACTAGTCAAATCAATAAGGGTTCGCTAGTTTTACAAGGTTCAACAATAACTGATATTTAAATCGAATAACAAATTTAAGAGGTATACAATAGAATAAATATTGTATAACAGAATCATATTTTGAAAAGATTAATAAATAATAAGAACTTGCTCGATATAGAACGTAAGTCTGGAATTTGTTCAATGTAAAGAGATAAGTTTATAAACTTGCACAACGATAACAAGTAGGGTTAGGAAACTTGTCTCGTGCGTAGATTACACGTTAATTATGCACGTTTCTCGATTTAATCCTACATATTATTCATATTCATAATACCAGTTAATTATAACGTAACTAGTCATCCCAAGTTCATTCTTTTTGTCTAACTCGGATTATGACTATACTTAGTCAAATTACCACATTTGTTTACACATAGTTTTACACTACACGAACAACAAGCTAGCTACGCGTTCAACAATTTTAATTAAACATGTAATTACCTTGTTGACATGTTAAGGATCTATTTAATCACCACATAATATGACTAACACATTTTTATGTTCATTAGATTAGGTTACTATCACATTCGTAGACTTGAACAATTTAAGAAAATCATTTCTGGACATTCTGCAGAGTGGCGTTGCGGCGCCACCATTGGGCTTTTGTTCTTGCATGCATGGCGGCAACCTGAACATTGGCCATTTATGGCCATGTTTCAGGTTACTGCGGTAAATATTGCTACATGGCAAGTGAAACAAGAACGAAACTTGCGATTCATGAAAAATTGCAGAACATGTCAATTTTTACAAATTTCTTAATTCATACATGAAATTAGACATACCCAAACATTATTTTATACACATAATCAATACTCAACCTTTCTAGCATGATTTGAACAAGTTAAAACATAAGATTTTCCGAATCAAAACATGTAATTTCACGTTCTTGGTGATTTTGAAAGTTTTTAAAGATAAAGCATAAAATTGACACTACAGGTTCATTATAACACCGAATCTGTCCATTTAAATTTTGTTTTATTCGTTTTAACATGCATAATTATATACAAGTGTAAAATTTATGAGACAACATATGATTGACGTATTAAATTTGAGTGTAAGGGCTATATGGCCATATTTCTATACTCTGTAATTTTGAAGAATTATATACGACATTCTTATGAAACTGATGTTATGGAAACATACAATATAGTAAAAATCATGCTATGATAACATATTAACACATATATTCACATAATCGTTACCCTTTCCAACGACAGAGATTTTAACAGAACTTGAAAGCCATTTTTTTATAAAACTTCAATGACGTAAATTAAAACTGGGTTGCAGAGATTACCCAAGTGTAGATGAGTAGAGATGAAACCCCTTTTTTAGATACTTCTTCAATCACAGAGTTTCTCACAATTTCCTTTGAAATCCTCTAATTCTCTCTGTAGACTTGTTTTTCTTTTTTTCCCAGACTTAGAAAATACTGAAGGAAGACGTATAAAATAAAGGAACGGACACAGTTGTGGTTAGTTAACCCAATCATAGGTTAACTGCTCCCAACTTCCCAAAGGGCTCCGTTTGTCTAGCCTTAAAAGGCTCAAATCCATTTAATTTAATAAATCTTTTATACTATAGTTTAATAATGTCACTCACACCCCTTTGCAAAATAAATCAAATATCTTATTTACTTTAATTTAAATAAAGTATAATACTTTCTCATTAATTCACAGTCACATAATTAATTTTCTCAATTTATTAATTCTCTAATTAATTATTAAACTAATTAACTTAACATTATGCTTATTAATTATTCCATTTAATTCAATAAGCTCACATAAATACATACTTTGAATAATAAAAATTCTCCACATTAATTTAATAAATATAACACCTATAATTAAATTAATCTACCACAATTTAATCAATTAATTATTTAATCCCATAATTAAATCATCGAAAAATATTTATTTAATTTAATTAATATTAAAAATTAAATTACAAAATCTCGTTCGTCACAGGACTTCTGTTCAATATATAAATGCTCCTATTAACGTCTTCAGGCCAGAAGCTTTTTTGGAATGCCGCTCATATTCAAAAGACTTCGCACCATATTCACAATAATGCGATTTTTCCTTTCGCACACTCCGTTCTGTTGGGGTGTGTAGGCTGCTGTAAGTTGCCTCTTGATCAGTACGAAGAACTGATGTTTAAACCCATGTTTTAAAGACTGCAAAAGCTTCAGATTTTTCTTGCAAAAAATAAACCCATGTTTTGCGACTATAATCTTCAATGTAGGTAATTATATATCTTTTACCTCCATTAGAATGTGGTGTAATAGGCCCGCAAATGTCGGAATGAACAAGCTCCAATGCCTTCTTAGCTCTACAAGATTTTCCTTGTGGAAACTGATTGCAGTGTTGTTTGCTAACAACACATTGGTCACACACTTGAGAAGGAGCTGAAATTTGAGGAAGACCCGTCACCATGTTCTTCTGTTGTAGTGTTTTTAATCTACCAAAATTCAAATGCCCATAGCGGAAGTGCCATAGCCATGCCACATCCTTAAATTTCGTTGAAAAATATGAATGAGTGGTGTTGTGGAGATAAAGTGGAAACATACGATTTGCTGTCATCTTAACTAGAGCAATTAAGCCCAACTTTGCATCTTGAATCTGACATACTCCATCTTTGATAGAAATCTCATATCCCTTTTTTGCAACTGACCCACACTAAGCAAGTTGGTCTTTAATTCTGGCACAAAAAGAATATTAGCGATAGTGTGGGTGTTATTTCCTTTAGTTTGAATTATGACCTTTCCTTTTCCCATAACATAAACCGTGGAATTGTCACCAAACTTAACAGAGAATGCACCCTTAACATGACACGCCATCAAAAGAGACACTTCTTCCTTTTCTACAAAGTTGGTTTTTTCTCTACTTTGTTTATTCAAAGCAGTTTCACATTCTGACTTATAATGGCCATAACTATGACATCTGTAACATTCAATATGACATCTGTAACATTCAACATTGGACTTGTCTGCTGACTTTGGTCTACAAGTTGTTGGGTGGTGACCGCCACGTCCTCTACCTCTTCCTTGAAATTGACTTTCTTGATGCTGATAATTTTGTTGTTGATTTCAACGATTATTGTTGAATCTGCCTCCTCTACCTCGATCTTTGCCTCTACCTCGTCCTCTATGAGCTCCACTGGGTGTAAAGTTATTCTCTGGTGAGGCCTTCAATGCTTGTTCTTCTTTCTCCTGCTGGTTAATTTTTTTCTCATGAACCAACAAGAAACTTTGTAATTCATTCATCAAACATCATTAGCTTCTTCTATAGAACAGACAAGAAAATTAAACTTTGGTGTCAAAGATCGAAGAATCTTCTCAATAATGGTAACATCCTCTGTCTTGTCGCCATGGATTCTCATCTGATTAACGATTGCCATCTTTCTTCTGTAACTGACTCTCCTGATTTCATTCGAAGCATTTCGAACTCCGAACGAAGTGCTTGAAGCTGCTGCCTCTTAGCCCTTTCTGTACCTTGATACTTCTTTTTCATGGAATCCCAAATATCCTTGGAAGTGTCTTTGCTAAGAATAGTTTTCAAGATGGGACGATCAATAGCCTGAAAAAGGTAAATTTTTGCCTAAAAATCTTTTAGCCTTCTCCCTTCTAACTCTTTTTTGGGCATCTATTGCATCTTTTTCTGGTTGTCCAATTCCAGATTCAACAATCGGCCAATATTCTTTTGACTGCAGAAAATTCTCCATTAGCATACTCCAATGGTCATAGTGACCATCAAAGCGTGGGATCGCCGCTTGCACAAAATAAGAATCTGAAGCCATCGTTTCACTTCTTCTAAAAAGTAATAAAATCAAAACAGGTGAAAAATAAAGCTGCTGCTATTGAGAACTGTTTGGGAATTTTCACACTGTTTCGTACTCGCACTTTTCTCACCTAGCTCTGATACCACTAATGAGAATAAACAACGTGATACTACTGATGAAAGCAAATTGATATGAAAGCACCTTATTAAAACAGAGGATAGTGCTCTTTCTATTCCTTTACTGAATAACCAAATAGCCTATATAAAGGCAAATACATAACTGATATAATTTCATAAGCTACCCAATAGACTCCTAAAGACTTAGGTAATATCAAAAGACTCCTAGGTAGGCATTATCAATATTATAAATAGACTCTTAATAACGGCAGGTACCCAACAGACTCATAGGTACTACAACAGACTCATTATTTAATTTCTCAACACAGTCATCATCTTCCACAGCTCAACTAACCAAAATTTGGCTTTTAAAAGGCAATTTTCTTGTAAGACAACTTTAAAATGAATCGTTCACAAACATTGAGAAGCTTATCTCTGTGTCGCTTCAAATCACTTCTTCTTCTTCTTCTTTGCTGAGGTATTGTACTGTGGCTCCGCTAGCTGCTTCCTTTCCTCTAATGTATTTGGTATAAATATGGTTTGATTTCATGAACAGGAGATTGGAGAGAAGTAGAGGACTGACCTAGACAATTTTTGAAATCTGTGCTTATGCAACTAAAAGGGTAATTAATGGTTGATGGAAAATTTAACACACTAATTCATGGGTTCAATGGACGGGTTGATCGGTTGGGTTTTAAATTGCCAGCTCTAGTTTGAATCAGTCAACTTAACTTCATGCTCAAGTTGAATCTCTTTTGGGGTGGAGTATGCCCCACTTATTTGCACATTTTTTTCTGTAGACTTGGTTAAGTTCCATCCGACTCTGAACCATTACATTGTTCACAACTTGCTCCCTACAAAATTTTAGTTCACATTGAAGTTCTGTTCCTCCATGCAGGATTTCTGGTATCATTTCTGATTCAGATCTCACAACTTTGATTGATAACTTGGACATGAAGCTCAATGGTGAGATTGAGAAATGGCAGTGTGTTATGGACAGAAGAAACGATCTTATTTCCTACAATGCAAAATGCTGCAAGCCAAAGGTTAATACTTTTTTATGCTAATTTATGTTAACAAGAGATGATACTTGATATGTAACTATAAGAAAGTTTCCATAAAGGCTACAATTGCATACCATTGCGCTGTACAACATTCTTGTATTTGCTTTCTGTTAGGTTTGTAATATTCATGAACGCAATCAAATTGCACAAAGTAAGCGGAAACGTGATAAATTAGAGTTAAAAAATTTTACAAACCTTATACCCGGATCATCCTTTATGCACAATTATTAATTAAACGAAAAGATAAAGAACAAGAATTATACCCTTGAAAATTCGAGCTTCCTCAGGTACTAGTTCACCTCCAAATCCTTTTCGCGTTCAACTTGAATCTATCGGGTTTGGTTCCTTCCTTTGATCAACGTTAGCCACTCAAGTGTTTGACCTCTAGAAGTGATCCACTAAGGAAGAAGAAAGATTCAAGAAGATGAGTATTTGACAAAACCTTAGTTTTTCTATCTCTCATAGAAAAGGGTGTACTCTCCCAACTATTGGAATTACGTATTCACGTGTTTTGTGAAAGTGTCAACCACCCCACCCATAATAAGACTTCTTTTATTTATATATATAGGCAACCCTCCTTAACAATTAAGGAATTGAGTTTTATTTTAATTAATTAAACTCCTTTAATTAATTAGGCTCTTAATCTTATTAGGAATAATTAATTAAACTCTTTTAATTAATTAGTCTCCTAATACTATTAGGAATATATGAGAGTACTTTTATTAATTAATTCCTAAACTCCTTTAGAAATTAAAAATAATAATAGTAATAATAATAATAAGACTCCTCTTATTAATTTATATTTAATATTTCCAAAACATTAAATAATAAATATTAAGCTATTTAATTTATTCTATCACCATAGATTAAATTAAATATACTTAACTTATTATTACGATTATGCCATTAACTTCTTAAATAATTATTCTTCCTTTTATGGTGTGACCCTTTGAGTTCTCCATATTAAACCTATTGTGAATAAATCAATTAGAACAATTCTAATCTTATTTAAATAAATAAATTAAACTATTAATTTATTTAAATAAATAATATTTATTCTACAATAGGATAAGCCTCCCTAGCGATTAACGACTTTTTCGGATAATATAGATTTCAACATTAATCATAAAAGAACCTTTGAGTAAATAGTTACTGCAAATACAATTTAATCATTCCAACATACTGATGTCCCAATTAAATATAAGACATGGAATTACTTGTCGAGTCTTATTTTATTTAATTATATGTTTTTCGATTCTTAAATGCATGAACACCAAATAATGCAAATTAGAAACTCCTTTCTAATTTCATTATGCCTTGACCAAGGACTACTGAGTTGTGATTTATCTAATCACATAGGACATTTCTCTTCTTTTACTAGAAGTGGTAGATTCTTTATTGATCATACATTATCTCCATGTATAACTTATTATACCCAAGCATACCCTTTGATATACCCTAAGGATCTTAAGGAATAAGTCAAAGTATAACTCATCATACACAAGATACTATGATGATCTCAAGCCCAAGGATCACTTGTACTACTATCACTACATGAATTCCTATTGACAGGCAAATAAAACTCCATTGGGTATTCCTTAGCGAGTCACGTTCAGTGAACTTATTCTCTAATAAGCACCTACATACTTGTTTTAGTGTCTCCACACAAATGATCATGGGTATTTGGCAAAACCTTAGTTTTTCTATCTCTCATAAAAAAGGGTGTACTCTCCCAACTATTGGAATTACGTATTCACGTGTTTTGTGAAAGTATCAACCACCCCACCCATAATAAGACTCCTCTTATTTATAGATGTAGGCAACCCTCCTTAACAATTAAGGAATTGGGTTTTATTTTAATTAATTAAACTCCTTTAATTAATTAGGTTCTTAATCTTATTAGGAATAATTAATTAAACTCTTTTAATTAATTAGTCTCATAATACCATTAGGAATATATGAGAGTACTTTTATTAATTAATTCCTAAACTCTTTTAGAAATTAAAAAATAATAATAGTAATAATAATAATAAGACTCCTCTTATTAATTTATATTTAATATTTCCAAAATAATAAATAATAAATATTAAGCTATTTAATTTATTCTATCACCATAGATTAAATTAAATATACTTAACTTATTATTAAGATTATGCCATTAATTTCTTAAATAATTATTCTTCCTTTTATGATGTGATCCTTTAGGTTCTCCATATTAAACCCAGGTTGTGAATAAATCAATTAAAACAATTCTAATCTTATTTAAATAAATAAATTAAACTATTAATTTATTTAAATAAATAATATTTATTCTGATAATAGGGATAAGCCTCCCTAGCGATTAACGACTTTCCGGATAATATAGATTTCAACATTAATCATAAAAGAACCTTTGAGTAAATAGTTCTGCGCATAATTCAATCCTTCCACCATACTGATGTTCCAATTAAATATAAGACATGGAATTCTTTGTCGAAGTCTTATTTTATTTAATTATATGTTTTTCGATTCTTAAATACCTGCACAACACTAAATAATGCAAATTAGAAACTCCTTTCTAATTTCATTACGCTTATGACCAAGGACTACTAGGTTGTGATTTATCGAATCACATAGGACATTTCTCTTCTTTTACTAGAAGTGGTAGATTCTTTATTGATCATACATTATCTCATGTATAACTTATTATACCTAAGCATACCCTTTGATATACCCTAAGGGTCTTAAGGAATAAGTCAAAGTATAACTCATCATACACAAGATACTATGATGATCTCAAGTCCAAGGATCACTTGTACTACTATCACTACAGGAATTCCTATTGACAGACAAGTAAAACTCCATTGGGTATTTCTTAGCGAGCCACGTTCAGTGAACTTATTCTCTAATAAGCACCTACATACTTGTTTTAGTGTCTCCACACAAATGATCATGAGATCAATCATCCTCATCTAATGAGCAAACAACGTATGTACCAATCTATCCGGATTCACTAATCCCCAATTTAGTAATCTAATGATTGGGAACTATTTTAGTTTTAAGCTTTCTAAGAATTTAGATCTCATTAGAATGATCATCATCATTATTCTAAAAGCATTGCTTAAAACTATGGGTTTATCACATATTATAAAACAGCATCATGTAGATAATTAAAAGCCTTTAATAAATTAATACTTTTTATTAATAAATGAATAAGATTGTTACAAAGTATATGCTTTATCATCAAACATGATTGGCTTGTGTGCATACTACTTTCACTTTCTTCATGTCATCTATTAATCTTATAATTCCAAGATGGCTGCAACATTATTTCGATTCTCTTAGGTTATGCTTGTCTCGAAGGAGTATTTATTATTGCCAGATTGGACTATATAGTCCTTCATTTAAAAATTGATTTTTGACACTAAGTTTATAATTATGACTATTTATTCCCAGTTAACATAATACTCCAAATGAGATACTATATAAAACAACATCCTCTATGGTATTATATAATACCTCGTTAAGTGATCACATGGGATTAATGTTATTGGGCAACAAAATCCCAAATTTCTGCTATCCCCTGTACATTTCCCTAAAACAAAGATTTCTGTATTATAATCATTGAAAACAACCTTTGCAAACAATGGTACCATAAGACGATTAATAAGCCTTGTATGTTTATTTTGAGGAGGATTATACATGGGATATGTTGTAGGAAATATTTGGAGAAGTGCTGTAAAGTAATTGAATACCCATATCACTAGGAACATCCAACTCAGGCCCCCCATGGGTCGTACAATTAACATGTAAAATATCATATAAAGCCTATTTCATCCTCAAAACTACATCTTCACTCACAACAGGCTTACATTTGACTCACGATGGAATGTATTAATGACAACAACTTGAGTCCTTACATTTCACATGTTACGATATAAAAACTGGTGTGTTACACTAATAGCCTTTACTATTTTGGGGTTAGCAGCAACCCCATATTGGGAGACCACAACCCTGAGGAATATAATTGACTCTTGCACAAAAGGACATTTCTTCAGATTAACATAGAGCTTCTCAGGTTGCAGAGATGTCAAAACCTGACATAAGTGAAATAAGGTGCTCCTCTCGGGTTTTACTATAGATCCACTACAAACCTGCCAATAAAAGGAGGTTGCATCTGACTCACGACTCTCATATATGTGCTAGGTTCATTAGGTAAGACTCTCTTTCACAGAAAGCACTAAGCATATTGAAGATGATTGCCACTATATTCGAGATGCTTATGAATGTGCAGAGTAGTCTCTACCCTCAAATCTTCAAGTTGCAAATATCGTCACTAAAGCACTTACAGGAGAATAGGAGATCGACATCACTTTTTAGTTAGTAAGTTGTTGCTGGCTAAATAACCCAGCATCAATTTGGGAGGGGGAGGGGGAGGGGGAGGGGGGGGGGGGGGATTGGCAACAATTGTTGTTAATTAGCACCTATATAGGGGAACTATAATAAATTTGGACGTGGCTGTAGATAATCAACTTTATGCAAATGTAATGTAATTTAACAGCCCCACGATCTGGGACTTGATTGAAGGATGTAAACTTTATTTTGTATTATTCTCTATCTGATGTAACAGCTCTGTACTGATGTAGCAACCCCTTGATTTGGGCATCATAATTCCTAAAGATATTAAATAGGACTAGAGATCTCACATGGATAATAAAAAAGCATTCCATTCCAGATTATAGTTTGTACTTTGTCACTAATGGAATTATTTTCATTTAATATTATTGAACGCAGTCGTATTAACATAAGCAAATCGAGTCTGTTTGCTGTAGGTGAGTGTCAGCTAGCTCTAACTCAATCCCATGTATTTATACTAATTTTGAGTGTACATGATGGTTCAATCTTTGTGGTTATGGATCATGCAGGTAAATCTACTTGGATTCACGAGTGACATTCTTATTTTACGGAAATATGAGCAGTAAAGAAGTAGGAACTAGAGTGAACAGGTAGTAGCCATAATGTAAGAATATCACTTCCATAATCTGTCTGTTTTTTTCTTTCTGCTTGCAGGATAATCCCCTGAAATATATGAGTGTGACTGTGTTTGAGGATTGCACTGCTGAGATGCTGAGAGATTTTTACATGGACAATGATTACAGGAAGCTGTGGGACAAGACCCTCATTGAGCAAGAACTGTTGCAGGTGGATGACAGTAATGGAATTGAAATTGGTCGCACAATTAAAAAGTTCCCTTTCCTTACACCGAGGGAATATGTTCTTGCTTGGAGATTGTGGGAAGGAGCAGACGGCACCTACTACTGTTTTAGTAAGGTATCTGCCATATACTAAATAAGTCGAGCTTTATGCAGTTCATACTATGTGTAGAAATCTTATCAAAATAATGGTGCATGTGGTGGAGCTCTTGACTGGAGTTTCCTTATGGCAATTTTATGTATATATAACTACAAAGGGATGGGAGAAATGGCAGAGGCCTTGAGTAATAACTTCAACGTCGATGGTTCCTAACCCCAACTTGGGGCCAAATTCTAAGTTACATAAACTCGAATGGAGTATACCCCATCCGAAAGAAGAATTTCCCCGATCTATTTTTATTATTTAAGGAGGGCGTCCGATCGGACACGAGTACTTTGAAGAGTTTGACACATGCAATCCTTAATCTTGTCAAATTTTTACACCAAAATGAAGCGCCCAACACCCATTCCATTGTTTGAGTGTCGAGTGTCGGGTGATTTAGTGCAAAGTGAAGAGTCCATGTAACATTCACCAAAATTACTTATCAATGTTTTTTTTATAATTATTTTATTATTAAAATGAATATATACTCCACACGTCATGCACCAATTTGGTATGCCTCCTCTCTCTGTATCTCTCTCGCACATGTACATTCACATTCACACACACAACTGCTATGTCATGTTTTGATGTAGTGAGGATCTCAATTTGTGTTTAAAGTTGTCCTATTGATCACTAGAAAAGGTGGGTAAGGGTTTTATAGTTGGGGTAAGGGTTTGAAAAAGGGATGATGAATATGGGTTGTCAATATATGATGATGATAAATGGGCGAATGAGAATTTCAGATCTGAATATAAAAACTCGTAAGCAGATAAAAAAGAGGAACAAGACTAAAATCGGGTTTCTAGATGTCTCACCTAGTAGAAGTAAAATGGAGTCTCGCCATCTAAGGATAGCATAACATGCTGAAAGTCGTCATTTATCAACTGTCTAACTGTAAATTCATAGCTTATATAGAAGAAAAAACAACCCTTTCCTACTAGAAAATCGTAATGCTCCAACCCAAATTTCACTTGCTTATGTGTACCATGGATTTTACAACCCATCACAGATCAGATCCAAAAGTCATGAATTTTAGGTACACATGAGTAGTGAGTTTGGCCTTGGGGTAATCTCATAGTTCCTAGTTCCTACAGGGGGGGTGTAGATGATGGGGTCAGTCCACGGATTTTCCTTCCTTTTTTCACATTTCGCTCAAGGCCAACTTGATCCTGAGATACCAAATGAGGAAACCCTAGGAACACCAAAAATGAGTGGATAGTTAGGAACACCAAGGTACACAAAGAATTCGAAATAGAGATTATGAAAGTTATTCAACATGATTTATCTGTGCATATTGCATAAAAGGGATTCTAATTGGTGCTTTAAATTGGTAGAAATGATGGAGTACTCACCATGATTCCAATCTAGAGTATGGATCACACTTCTTATTGTGATCGATGTGGGGTGTTACAATCATCCCACCTTAAGACTTGCGTCCCTGTCAAGTCCAAACAATATTGTGATTCAATTCCCGGGCAGTGTGAAGAGTCTAGAGGTGGCTCCCACCGTCCTCTTTGGTGTATCACTTAGTAGGTCCCACACTTCTGGCTGGGTAATGGCTTTGATACCATTTGTTACACCCCAAGCTCAAATTTCACTTACCGACGGATCCTACAGCCAACCACAAGCACGATTCAAAAGTCATGAATTTTAGGTACATCGAAGTAGTGAGTTTGGCTTTATAAGGGCCTATACTCATCTTATTGCCATAGATATGGATAACACTTGAACCCTAACGACCAAAGTGGTACATGCCACAAGCCCAAAGGCAGCAAGACAACAATATCGAAAGCGCAGCTCGAAAATTCAAACAAATTAAAATAATGAACCAAAATCAAACCCAAACATAATATCTCAAATCAAATTCAGAATAGATACTCCCAAGTACCAAAAACATTAACTAGAGACGCAGCTCCCCAAAACCATTATAGTCTTATCAAAATTCAAATAACAATAAAACTAAAGTCTTAAAGTACAAGGCTCCAGCCATCCATAAAATGCCACTCAAATGTTTAGTTATCAACAATGTAACTTTTAAAAATTGTAAAGGGCGAGTGTTGAATCTCAGCAATTGATATGATTCATTTGACTTTAGAAAACAATAAATTTTGTAATAAATAACACTAGTTAGAGAGTTTACAATTTTCATAATTTTATTGTTTAAAACTAAATTAATTCATTTCAATTTTAAATCGACTTCAAAAAGTCTATTGATTCTAGATTTTAGAGTGGAGGGAGTATAATTTAATTGTACATATTGTCACTGTTTTGACAAGAATCAAATGATAATTAATGTTTTGTAAGCGTCTACAGTTTTGTTAGATTTGATTCATGCCTTTGCAATGATGGGTTAAGTTCTCATGGTTGATTTATGACCATTTTTAGGAATGTGAACATGTTTTAGCCCCAAGACAAGCGAAGTATGTGCGAGTCAGATTCCTAAGATCTGGTTGGAGAATAAGGAGAGGCAAGTTATCTACTTACCCTATTATTCTTCTCATTGTTTGTGAAAGATTCATTTTAGAGTTGTCTTACAAGAAAATTGCATTTTAAAAGCCAAAATTTGGTTAGTTGAGCTGCGGAAGATGGTGATTGTTCCCATAACTAGCCCGTGCATATAGATTTTAATTGCAGAATAGAAAGAGAAGGGAAATAGGTCCTATTACAATCACGTCACAACTACAAACATGCATCTTCTGCTAGAGAATATTCATGTTTCTTTAGATTGTTGAAAAAACATAGAAGACTATTTAATTCTAATTGAGTTCCGTGCATTCAAAAGCTTATTAAGTTATCAGTGACATGCTTAATCTTTTTGGGTAAGTAATGATGTGCTTAATCTTTTTTGATGAATAGTTCTTTAGTTGAAAACAAGTGAAGATGTGTGACAATTTTAGGGTGAAATTCCACTACTTGTTCATTATTTTTGACCCGGGCAGTTGTGCTCTATGTGGGAAAGCAAGGGAAGCCATGGTGGAGTTTTTAAATGGTTGTCATGATATTTTTATAGCAAGTACCAGTTCCATAGTTCCAGCTCTTGTTTCTTACAGCTGTGACAAGATGACTAGCACCATTGATAATCTGCAATCATCAGGGTTGCTAAAACTCAAATTTGATAGGAGGGTGTTTATTTGTGACCCGGGAGGGGATTTACTGACGGCTGCACTTGAAGATGTGGATATTGTTGTGAAAGCTGCACAAAAAGCCCTTGCTGGGAACGTAGTGAGTGACTCTGCAATATTGAACCTTATCTGGAGCACATTATGCAAAGTACTTATGTGCTATTCCTTATCCCAACCACCTAGCCTAAAACTTCGTCTTGGGGCTTGGGAGTTGCTGAATAAAACAAAAAAGGTTTGACCGGTGGAAGTGAAGGTACTTGTTTTTTTTAAAGTTGGATATGGTGCGCTGCTAAGGACGCTAATGTGAGGAACAACAGATTGCCAAATACATGCCTTTATCAAATCATCAATGACGATAAATATAGGATTAGTGGGGGCATAGTTGTAATAAGGGTATTCTAAGGTACTTTGAAAAGGACGAACAAGAGGGTTGGTTCATAAAATGGGAGCCCCATACTTAAAGTAGAACCAAGTTAGAAAGCCCTAGTGATTCAGGGCAATAGCTGGAAACAGAAGAAAGTTTTCCTCGAGCAGTGGATGAATGGCAACCAAGATTCATCCTTTAGCAGCTGTAAGTGCTCAGTCTTCAGATGGGTACATATTGCATTCTATAGAAATTCAAGGGGAACAACAGCTGAAAATTCAAGAGGGAAAATACAAGTCTGGTCCTGTAATTGAGAAGTTCGTGGGAAAGTCTTTAATTAGAACAACCAGATAGCAGGAGCATGCAATTCTCACTTTCTTGCACTTCATTACACTCAACCTTCAAAGTTTTATGCACAGATAGATAATTCTGCAATACAACTCTTGAACTGCTATCTAAACCTTGTTTCAATGTCAAGAGAGAAAGAAAATAAGGCAATAGTGGGTTGTTAGTGAGGTTACTGATTCAATTTTGTGTGTGGACCTATGAAAGTGTTCTAAGCTATACAAGTTGGCAGTCAAGATAGCTTTGCAAGGTCTTGAAAATATTGTTCGTCATGTTCCTAAAAGTTGCAAGAATCTGCAGTACCATGTGAAGCAAAACTTTTCATTGAGCATGTGGACAGTTGGTGGTTGTGCTTCACTACTGCCTCAATTTCTTTCTCTACTCATTTTCTTTGCTTGCTTTTGTTTCTTTTGGGTGGACTTCTTGTCTTCCACATGCATAGAAATTGATTCACCCTCTCCCATATCATGTGGTGATTGGACTGATTTTACCAGCTGGTGGGTTTTGTGAATCCTTGTTATGCAGTACCTGGTAGAAATGCATGTGAGATCAAAATGATGCACCAAGAAGATGCTGGTTTAAACGCGGAAATGGCAAAGCTGGCCTTTACGAAGGGCATATGGAGCTATATGTGTAAGATGAATAATGCACTTCGCAAATACATCGCAATCAAACATCTTCAACCGAGTTCAACTGTGAACGCTATCAGTCTTTTTAAGAAGGTGAGTAATATTCCTTCTTATTTAGCTACTGTTTATATGGGGGATATGGGCTATGTGTCACATCCATACACCAAATAAAACGTGTTTTGACAACAGGATTACAGCTGCCGGCTGAACCAGCAACCTGTCTGCTATCTTGTCTCGCCTCTTTTTTTATTATTAAATATATTCATTGAAAAGGCGGCTCTCAATTTAACAGTTAGAACAGTTATCCTCTATGCATATCAAATGCTTCAGTGCTGTTTTAACTCATCCTTCTGTCTATACTTGATCAAAGGCTTTTCATATTTTTATCTGTTTTATCATTTTATTTCTCCTCTCCTTTGTGTAGTCTACTTTATTATATGAATTTAGTTTTAGCCTACTCCAATTAATTGAAGATAAAAAAATATCGTGGAGATTCATTTGCATATTGACTATCACATTCTTTAACTGCTGCTTCTCTTTGTTTATGTTTGTTTTGATATAGATCCCTCCTGGAATGAATGCTATAGATATTATGACTGGTCCAGCTCATACAGAAATCTTAAAAGAAAGTGCCATCAGCTGCCAAGTTAGACAAGAACGCAACAGGAGATTTTCAAGAAGGCCTTCAAATAAGTTGATAGGCAAGGGACTGATTCTTCTTGGTGGTGTGATCTGCTTGTCTCGGGGTCACTCAAACTTGGGTGCCAAGGTTGCCATGGCATACATCTTGAGTAAGCTAACCAAACATGGTGCAGCATAAAAAAGGTAAGCTTCAGCACTGTAAAATCCTTAAAGGGTCCTTATTTACTGTTATATGTATTGTAAATACAAGAGAACCTCTATAAATTAATACTGTTGGGATTGATTTTTTTTATTAATTTATAGTTATTATTTAATTGATAAATTAATAATTTATTAATTTAAAGAGTGTTTTTCTATTCGGTGAACATAAATTTAATTAAATTAAAATTATTGCATTTTATTGATGTTTATATAATACTTTTTTGATGTAATGTATCATACTTATTAAATTAATGTATCATACCTGAGAATGTAAGTTAAAAATCATATAGTTAACTAAAACTACTTGGATTTATTGGGTTGGTTAACTAGTTTTTAGGTGATGAATTGGTTTGGTTTTGGACCCATATTATTATTACAAATATGGGTTGAATTTAGTTTAACTAGTTTTGACTCATACTAGTCTATAATAGTTTTTTGCACTTTGTAGAGCTAATACATCAACATGTATGCATTATTACACTATATTCTTATATAACACATATACATTATACATATTACATACTTTTGTAATTTATATATTTGTAATTTATAGATTATTACAGGTTAAAAATTATATTAGGCCTTTTTTAATTTTTTAATAGTTAATTTGCAGTTTTAAATATCAGCATGCAAAATAGTAAAAATTCAGTCACACAATACACAGATTTATCTGGTTCACAACATACACCCCTTGGTATGTTGCTACATCCAGTCTCAAGTCTCTTTCAACAGGTGGAGAAATTTTTACAAAGTTTTATAGACAAACTTTTAATTATTCTTAACTAATATATCTTGGACAACAAGCTCCCAGCTCTCTCCTCAAGTTTAGTTGTACTTCTTTTGAGTTCAGCTCTATTCTATAATCTGGTCTTGAAACAACAACTTCTTCCTCACCTCACAAGTACACTAGAGACCCAATTTTTCGTTGATCTCTCTAAGACTCTAGTCTTGGTCGAAGAATTACTCGTTTTTTTCATAGGTACATAAAATAAGCTAACTCTGACCTTTTCTCTTTTTACAAATAATTTTATAACAATGTGCTTCTTAAATAAGCAGATAAGAATTAAGTACATATATATGGATGCTTATCAAATAAGCAGATATTAATTAAATAACAAATATATATAAAAGTTCAAAGACTTTTATATTTAAAAAATATGTTTCTTTGTAAGCAAATAGAAATTTATGTTTAGATCAAATGATGCTTCCGATTAAGCAAATATATAAAATATGCACGCTTATAAAAGTTCAAATAACTTTTATGTTTTTTGAGAGATGCTTCGTGAATAAGCAGATAAGTCAATTTTAGTTTTTAGCTAAAAAATGCTTCTGTTTAAGCAAATATATAATTTTAATGCAATTTATAAAGAGTTATTTACTCTTTAAAATAAAGAGTGTTTTTCTATGGATTAAACAGAATTGTTTCTCAAATAATCTTTAACAGTTATTATATGAATGATTTTTATGTATCAATACTTGTATATAAAAAGAATAAATTAATTCAAACAATATTTATCAAGTATAATAATTAAATCAGTTAAGCACAAATTGATATAACAAATATTATTGTTTAACTCCGATAATATATAAAAATATTTTATCTATCATGTGATTTTATAAATGAAGTCACTTAGTAGTTTAAGGAGTCGTACAGTTCGATTCCCTCACTTAAGAGGAATATCTCCGTAGCTTTGCGGCGTCTAAGTAAGCTAAAATTTATATTATCACAATTGATATTTATATAAATATTTTTAATAGATCACTACGATTTTTAAATTCGGTTCGGATGATTCCTCTTTTTGGAGGAATATCTCAGTGTCATTTTGAACTATCAAGCGTCGTATATATTTTACGATATTTATATAAATAATATCAATAAAAGGTTACTGAAGACTATTAAGGAATCGTATGGTTCGAATTTCTCTCCGTAGAGGTGTATCTCCGTAGACTTGTGGCGCTCAAGTATCCTTTTATTTGATAAATAGATGAAATATAAATATATAAAATTGTGTATAACAATGTATATATATATATATATATATATATATATATATATATATATATATATATATATATAAAACAAGTAAGAAATAACTCAACAGAAGTTTAAACTCAAATGACTTAACTCAATATTTGGACCAATTTTCTCTTCTAAAATAATCAGGAATTTTGTAAGAAGAGATATAAAACTTTTAGAGAGAATGTAGGCAAGGAGAGTATGCTTTGCTTTTCACTGAATTGGTAAAAATCAAATGAATGAAAGACTTCCTATTTATAGATTTTTGAAGTCGGGGGTAAAAATGTAATTTGTGAAAATTAATTTTAAATGCATGGTTCGGATGATTAATTTTTGAATTCAACGGTCCAGATGAAAAACAATTTTACGCGAAAGAACTCAACATTTCGCTCGGGCCATTCTCCACTAACTTAGCATTTATTGATAATTTTGACCACATGTTAGAAGCTTCCAACGGTTTAAAAAATTGCCAGCACAAACGCGTTTAAGTCCCAAAAATGAATGTCTCCAGCACATCACACACACATATGCTTAGTATATATATTCCCTCCGTCCCATAATTTATAGGCTGATTTTTTATTTTCAGATGTCCTAATATATAGGCTACTTACTATTTATAAAATTTAGTTGATTCATTGTTTTACTTTTATGGCCTTATAATAAATATTCAACCATTACTCTTTTTTTGAAGAAACAACATTCAATGTCATTATTTTTATCACCACATTTAATGTTGTTGTATTCTCTTTGGTTAAAGTTCTATAGTTATGAACTTTAATGGTCAGTACACGTCAATCAATGAAGTTGAGAGTTCCAGTGTGATAAGTAATGAGTAATTAACTTATTTATTAATTCTATATTAAGGGGTATATGTGGAAAATTTCTGTTAAAAATTGTCACTTAAATTAATTTTCTTAAACTATGTGCCAAAAGAAATCAGCCTATAACTATAGGACGGAGGGAGTATCTATATATGATATATGATATTTAGCACATGCATGTAAACCTTATACTATACTTTTTATATATATATATATATATATATATAGGATTATGTTATATATTTATACATAATATGTTATATGTATTCATGCAATAAAACATTTTTGTCCAAATTTGAGTTTTAAAACAAATAGGATCTCCTTGTTTTAAATATTTATATGAATCAATTTATTTAACACTTGACATTTAAGTTATAAAGGTCAATAAAAATTAATTCAAAATAAAATCGAAAAATAGTTTAGATAAAATAAAAGATAAATTATTTTTATTTAATTACTACATAATTGTTATCATCAAAATATATAAAATAAAATGAGACCTATCAACACCCCATCCCAAAGAAAATAATATTTATTGATTATGTATACAAATAATATTTTTTACCGATTATTGTTATAAAATTCTCAATTATTTCATTAATTTTAATTAACATAATAATTATTAATGTAATTTTTTGAAAGTGCCTATAATCACAAAATTAATGTTTTAATACTCAAATTAGTCGCATCAATTAAAATTTTTAATTTCAAACTTGGTTTAAAAAATTAAAATAAGACTCTTAGTATAACATAAATTAAAATTTTAGTGAAACTATAATTTGAAAAATAGGTTGAAATGGATTCGACTTGTGACGCCCCCAAAATTAAGTATACATCACCCATCTTGGGTCGCCAGATACATGGTACAGAATTCAAATATAACTTACTAATACAACTGTCGTGTACAATACGACAAAACATAAACTGTGAGTTTGAATACAATTATTGTCTACTAGAGATTATACAAACTCAAAAGGAGTCCTCATTACAATTATTATCACACTATTTCACAAAATAGTGAGGACTACTAAAGCTATCCTCTGGACCATCACTCCGTTCTCCGACTCGTCCCAGCTATATTCTCATTTTCTGAAGAGAACAGTGAAAAAAAGGGTGAGCTCAACTAGCCCAGTAAGAAATATTATGACTAAGATAATGCAGAATAAATTATCATTAGCCTCTAACAATGTTAAACTGATAAAATACAATAGACATCAAGTTTAACTGCAATGAACAAGCAATCCATTAAAAGAGTCAAGTAGAATAAAATCTACTATCTTTTATGATTTAAAAAGTTTTTCATCACTTTTATCACGAGAATCACCAATAAATAATCCACATCATTAAATCATCCTCGCACTACGTGCCAAGGACATTCTTTAAGATCACGACCACGAATTATCCATGCACTACGTGCCAAAGATAATCGTGTTTTCATCAACTATTCCCGATCATGCCATAAAATAATTCATCTTTGCTCCTCGTCAAGAGAATCTATAGCCACAATCATACCAAAATCGCCCATCAATGCACTACGCCAATGAAGACTTTTAATTTTCACATCATTTGTAACATTACTACCATTATTATACCGAATAATCCTCGGTCATAATCATACCAAGTCCATCTATGCACTACAAAATACATATATGACTTTCAACATAACATAAACATGAGGATGATGACAATGATATAAGAATTCAATTAAATAAGTTCAAGAATTAATTTATCCAGAACCAATAACGTCCAAATTGTCAATCTTTATCGCTTTGTAGAGTAAAATTCAAGAATGCTCGTAAGAATATTTGCGACGAAAAGATATCTTTGGATGAAGCGCAAATATCAAGGATATTCCACTAATTTCATGGAGTATAAAGTCAAAATTTTAATCAACCGAGTATAATCTTCGAATGGAATAACAAAAGATATCACCATGCATGCAGATTGCCGCGATAAAGCGGTTATTTCAATGAATAATAATAACGGAACCGTGTCGTGAAATTCACACCGGCGGGATGTTCCAACATAATAATAAATGCGAAATAATAAATGATGGAACCGGTCCCACAGATAAGATATACATGATATTCGGCTGAATAATAAATGCGAAATAATAAATGATGGAACCAGTCCTACAGATAAGATGTATGGGATATTTCGACGTAATAATAAAGACGAAATAATAAAATGGAACCAGTCCGTGTATAAGATGCATGGATATTCGGCGTAATTATAAAGATGAATAATAGAAGAATGTCACCAAGTATAGGGTAGCCTCAGCGATATACATGTTATTCCAATGTAACAATAAAGAAATGGAATAACTGAAGTTCTCTTCTTGAATACAAAAGAATAATATTCCTTACCGTAAAATAATACTTGATATAAGAGTAGTGAAGTAGTAGAAAACTTTTCTTCTATCTTTTTATAGTCCCTCTCTATAGTTTATCTCTCTAGAGTTCAGTGAATTCGTAAGAAAATAATGAAGGAATGAAGTTCTATTTATAGGAAAATGGAATGCATAGTAACTAATCCATGAACGGTCCAGATTGATTTACTTTAATCTGACGGTCCATATTTAAAGAAAAATCTTTTAAAAAAAATATATAATATATTCTATTTATATAAAAAGATTTTTATTATCTGCAAACACTATCGCGAGACTATATCAAAACACTATGCATAATAAAATATAATATATTCTATTTATAGAATAACTTTAATAAAGTATTCTGCTTTTATATAAAAAGATTTTACTACGAAAAACACTATGCATAATAGAATATAATATATTCTATTTATAGAATAACTTTAATAAAGTATTCTGTTTTATATAAAAAGATGTTTCTATTTTATTACGTGAATAAAACAAAACTTCTAAATCAACAATAATTGAATCAAATAATGTGAGATACTATGCAGCAACTATTGTAGCAATAATTGAATAAAAATGAGTGACTTCTCACATAAATATCAATAATCAATACCGATACAACAACGCGTATTATTGTACTTTTACTACTGAGTAGTTCAACAGTATCAACGGTAAAACTTCCATCGTTATTTTCAATAAAATATTTTTATCGTTTTCTCAATCCGACAATAATTCCTTTGTGGGGTCCACCAATGATTGTGCCGTCGTACGAATATTTTCTGTTTAAAACGAATAATCCCCGATCAATCGAATATAATATGACAACTTGCATACTTTGAAAAATTTATAAATATTACCCACAACTATAACATTATCTCAAATTCACACCATAATATAAAAAAAATTATTTCGAGAAAATTAATTCTTTATTCATAAAATCTGGGGTTTCACACGACCCATAACCATTTAAATTAAAACCACATAACTTATACTCACTCCGTCCCAGTATAAAAGTCCTGGTGGACTTTTCACGCATATTAAGAAGATAAATAAAATGACAAAATTGTCCATAATAATGTAATTAAATATGGAGAGAGAATTAGAATAAAAAAAGTATGAGATATTTAATGCTACGGGTATAATAGAAAAATATATGTAAACGTTTGGTTATTAAAAGAAAATGGACATTTAACATGTGACTACCCAAAATAGTAATAAGGACTTTTATCATGAAACAGAAGGAATAATAAATATAGGTAATATGGTTTTGATTCCAAAACAAATCCAAACTTATTTTATGTCATTCAAAATCAACCCAAACTTATTTTTTGTCAGGTCTAGATACAATATCATTGGAGCCAATAACGCGAAAGTACGTAAACACTCATAGCGTCAACAACTCTTCACAAGTTTTTATTACAATTCGAGAATGCAACACCTGAACTTTTGGATGCAATGAGAAAAATTAAGGATGAAATTCAATTACGACCAAATGACTATAATTCTGTCTAACAACAGTCTTCCTAAACAAATTACTCCCTCCGTTTCTAAAAGATTGTCGTTTTAGAAGAAAAAAATTTGTTTCAAAATATTTGTCGTTTACAACTTTCGAGAAGAATAAATTACTATTTATTTTCCTATATTACCCATACCTTCACTCATTGTCCCAAGAAATTATCTCTCTTGTATTAATAGTTTTCAATTTCTCATAAAGGGGTAGTGATGAAATTTCAAACAAATTAATTCAATTTCCATAGTATTAAATGATTTTCTTAATTAATGTGCAAAAATCTTTTAGGAATGGATGTAATAGTTTACGCTTTACAATATGAGTAATTTCACGACCAGGACAGTGAGAAGGTTTTACAGTTTCTCCGTGTAATCTTGCATTTCTTTCACGACAAATATAATACTCCCTCCGTTCCTAAAAGATTGTTGTTTTAGGAGAAAAAAATTGTTTTAAAAAGTTTGTCGTTTACAACTTTCGAGGAGAATAAATTATTTACTTCCTTATATTACCCCTACCTTCTCTCATTGTCCCAAGAAATTCCCTCCCTTGTATTAATAGTTTTTAATTTCCTATAAAGGGGTAGTGATGAAATTTCAAACAAATTTTACTTGGTAAATGACACTTTCTTAATTCATGTGCCAAAATTTTAAACGACAATCTTTTAGGAACGGAGAGAGTAGACAACAGGTGATAAACCCAAGGAGAGGATGAGGCGTTTGGTTTTAGAATGTTGTGGATTTTTAACAAATGTAATGATAGTAGCCCAATCTCGGTGGAATCCCCTCCAACCACATAATCGTATAACATACAAGGAACAATTTTCATTTAAAGGCCAAAATTGGCAGCCAACATGCACATCAATACCATAACTTGAGAACATCTTTGGTCTTGAACCCATTATGGAGAGCCAACCATAAACTGCAGGAGAATCTGGTGATAGAGAATTTGTGCCACACCATGCCGCTCCAGTCATTTTCCAATCCCCCTACGCCTAATGGACTGATACCCCGATTATTCATTAATCTTCAATCAACACAAACAATCACACCCACCATGGCTGCCAGTACACTCAACCGCGTGTAGCTATAATTTTGGGTTTCAAGATAAAAAACATACTCGTTTTTAGAGAAATATTTTTGTTTTTTAATATAAGTCGTTTGAGAATTTCAAGTAAACATTAATTGTTTAGTTTTCAATATTACTCCAAGTATTAAATGTAACTTTGGTTCTCTCACTATTTTATATCCAATAAATAACAATCTCGATCTTATTCTAATACAAGGGTAATATAGACAATTGATATTATAGTTAATACTGTTATCTGTAATATATAGTATTATTTAACATATATAGATTTATAAAATTAAGTTAAACAGAAACCAATTATTAAAATGAAAAATATATAAATCCGAGTCTTTTGAATTCACAAAGTCTCCTTAAAACAAATTTATTTCCTCACTGGTGCTAAAGATTAAATGAATAATTGCTTCCCAAGATAAAACGGATTTACAATTCTTAATTAGTAGCACAACAAAATTAAGAATTCAGTGAACGCAAATTCTATATTATATACTCGAACTTTACTGTTAATAATAATGATGCATGAAAATGGTGCATGAATACACTTACTCATAAACAGGAAACGGAAAAATATTTACAGAACGGGAAAACACTGCAGAATGGTGGGAAGGAACGACGGAATCTGCAGAAACGGGATTTTGCAGAACACAGAACGGGACTCTGTTTTAAGACTATGGAAAGGGATTTTGTTTTACAGAAACGGACAACGGGAAACGGGAAGTGTTCTGAACGGGAAAAACTTATATTGAAAATGGGATACCATATAATGTATTTATAGAACATTTCCGCGCGGTTTATGACCGTTAGTGTTCAACTGTCATTAAAACGACGTAGTATCGTGATATAATTAACTTAAACAAAATCTAATAATTTATTAAACAGATTTTGTCAGAAAAAATATATATCATGACCTACCCACCCGAGCCCGAGCCTGAGCCCGACCGGACGGCGGCGCGCATGTGGGTTTAACCTAAGCCTTGGCTAGGTCCTCTCCCTTCCACAAAAGTGGGGTGCCCCTTGTGGCCCTTCCCATTGAGCAAACATCCCATATATAAAGACTTCATTTTTTCTCTAACGCCCTACATGCGGTTTTTCAACATTTCAAGTAAGATTTTTGAGTCAATTTTTCATTCAAATCTTAATGAGTTTGAACACATAAATATACCACGTTATACTCCAAATTTCGTTGAGGAGAACGCATATGTGCAAAAAAACCCGACATTTACTTTTGTGGGTCCTACAATAAATTAAGCCTCAAAATGCTTTAATATTTATTTTGTCAAACTCATTTCCAACAAATCTATACAATTATTATTTTAATATTTGTGCACAACTCTAAAACGACATATATTAATAAACGGACGGAGTATATGTATATAAATAAATATACTCGGACTTAAGATTACACATTTATTACTTCAGCGTCCCTCTCTTTCAACATTTCAATCTTGTCAACGGCCTCCTTCAAATCCAGCCTTATCTCCAAGTCGTCCTCACAACAATCAACTCCTATTTTCAAGAGTTTTGTCATTTCTCCTTGAGCGTTTCTTGTGGCCCCCATTTCTTTATCGAAAATTTCAGTACTGCTACTCACTTTATTTGTAGCAGCATCAGCTATAGAGTTCATCCAACTAGCTAAATCTCCTTTCCCAGCTGCAGCTTGATGTGCAACAAGGTAGTTGGCAGGCAATTGACCTGTTAGCAGCTCTAATATCAGTATCCCTAGGCTCCATACGTCCGTCTTCTTGGTGGTACACCCGCTTTGGGTATACTCGGGTGATTTATAAGCCACCAATAGCTGGTGGGCTTGTTCTAAGTTGACAACAGGAATGAGGGTGTAATCCATCAAGAGGGGCTTGTAGGATTTATCAAGAAGCACGTTTGAAGATTTCAGGTGACCGTGAGGTACAATTAAGCTAGGGAGCTCAGTGTAGAGGTAAGACAATCCCTTTGCCACTCCTTTGATAATTTTCAGGCGAGTTGGCCAATCAAGTCCCGGTTTGTCAACGTTGTGCTTGCCATGAAGCTGGCTGGCTAAGCTGCCATGATGCACATAGTCAAAAACCAAGAGCTTCTCTTCTTTCCTGTAGTAATAGGCAACCAGGGGAAGCAAGTTGGGGTGGTTCAACTTGCCGAGCCTTCTCATGTGCTCATGGAACTCCTCTCTCCCGATATTACTCATCTGTTTAAACCTCTTCACAACCACTGCTTGCCCGTCCATAAGTACTGCCTTGTATGAAGATCCAAAGCTTCCACTCCCCAGCACTTCCGCCGATGCTCTCAGCAAGTCTTGCAACTCGAACCTTTGCCTATCCTCCCTAACAAATGACAACCTCCCATGTTGTTCAGTCTTCCTCATCTGAGCAGGAGCAGCAGCAGCAGCCGATACCGTTGAAGTATCCACTGCAGAAGCAACTGCCATATTATAGTGCTTCTGGCTGTAATTAGTAGATTTTGATAACGACATGGTCTGTCCCAGTTGTGGTGTGTAACCACGGCTGCTCCTACGGCGATACACAATGTACAGCACGGCGATTGCCGCTAATGCTACCAAACAATCCATCACAATTGCAGCTACTCGTAGAGGAGAATATGATGATTTCTTAGGATTAGCATTATTTTCAGAAATGCTGGTAGGCGGCTGAGCTTGAGGGTTTTGTGAAATATCATCAATATCACTGGCAGGGGGAGGACTAGTTGGGACGTTGCATACCAAGTCCAGAGGCGGTCCACACAGATCTTTGTTGCCTGCATTGCAAGAAATAACGATATTATGTTGATTAATATTCACTACCAATATGGAATATATATTGAGTTAAGCTACTGAGAACCTAACTTCAATTCAAGATGCAAGCATGGAAATCACATATTTGCCATTTGATTGAGTACACATAACAGTACATATACAGATGGGTGACGATCAAAATATTAAGGGGGTGCATTTGTAACTGTCAATTTAACCTTTTTTTTTCCTGAGGTAGGGGTAGAGGGGTGGGGTAGGGTTGGGGTGACGAAGCAAAAGTCCAGCACGGTGTACCTGAGAATGAAGTGGGATTCATATTCTTTACACTAGGAGGTATTGGACCCTCTAACTTATTGTTAGAAACATTAAAGACCCTGAGAATTGGTGGAAAATCTGGTATGCGCCCTACAAATTGGTTGTTCTCAAGTTTCAACTCTAGGAGCCTAGGGGACGAGGCCATGGAGGTTGGGATATTGCCGGTGAACTGATTGTTTGCCATGTGGACTTTCTTTAAAGAGGTCATGCCCTTTAATGCATCATCCGCTATAGGACCTGAGAATTTGTTATCCGACAGGTACAAAGATTTCAATGCCCCAAGTTTTCTGAAATCAGGCATCGGACCTTCAAACTGGTTGTTCATGAAACTCAGGGTCCGCAAGAGAGGCAATGCAAAAAGGGATTCCACGTCTATTTGACCACTCAGGCCCAAGTTCTCAAGCTGCAGGCCCCATACATTTCCTCCGTCGAAGCAAAGCACACCATTCCAACCCGGTTCCCCACTGGGGCATGGATTCGTAGAAGGCCTCCAATTGGCCAGAACCTCATTGGCATTCACTAGCGAGCTTTTGAACTTCAAAAGGGTTTGGGCATTTGATTCTGGTGATGATTGTACTACGACTACACCCGATGATAACAACACCACCAGAACCAGAAGAAGAACAAACAATATTGTATCAATTTTAATATTTGATGATGTTGTTCTAATAATAACTCTTCCACTTCTTGTTCTTGATCTTAATATTGTTGTACTATTACTTTTATTTGTCTTTGTCCCTGTGTTTAGGAGGAGGGTTGGTGCGCGCACAAGTGGGCCTGCGTGCGCGCACATTACCATTGCCGCCTCAAGCTGCTACAAAAGTAATATCTAGCCCAATGATGGATTCCGATGGCATGGAAGCAGGTGTTTAATGCTTTCTTTCTTCTTCCTTTTCCTTCCTGTTTGGTTGATGTTTTACCTTAATTATCTCGTGCGTAGACGGAAAAGAGATAAGAGAGAGATCAGGAGTGGGATGGGGTGTGTGAGAAAGGAGAAAAAAGTTCGTTAATGAATTTGCCAAAAATAGAGTGCATGAAGGGAGAGGTGTGATGAATATTAGTTATTAATGATTACCATTCAGCATGGGTTACTCCCAATTGGAGGTTTGTGGTATTATAGGAGAGATGAGCATGCTGTGTTTGGGCGGGAGGCATGTAAGCAAGTTCAAAAGAGAACATTTCAAAAATAGGTCAAAGTGGACATGAAAATTGGACATGAGTATATTTAAATTTTATTTATTTGTATTTTTACCCATCATTGGGGTCAAAATATAATTAAGTGAAATTCAAATATACTCATGTCTAATTTCTATGTCCACATAAAGTTTTTATTCCAAAAAAATGTGAAATAAAAATACAATATTCAATAAATAGGAATGACAATTAAAAATTTGAAATCCGGTTAGAGTGAATTTGGTAAGTTCTATACACATTTTGCGTACTTTTATTATTATTTTTTTCAACAATGCTACTATTACATAAAAAAGGTTCACATAATATTTACACACACGCATACTGTGGACTCCATCTGACATGTGGAGCTTACAAACATGCATATGTGTATGTGAGTATTATGTGAACCACTGTTATGTGATAGTATCATTATTTTATTTTTTTTTACATGTTTTCTGAGATTTTTGTGACACCTCTAATTTTGTCCTTTCATGTATGAGGTAGGGGTCGGGTTGATACTTGATAGTTGATAGCATATATTTCATTTGTTTCTAGACTAAAAAATAAATTGCACCCCAAATTTTATATTTCTGTTGATATTTGCACCTTAAACTGAAAAAAGTATCTAAGTACACTCCAAATTTATACATCAAAATAATATATATTAAAATATAATAAATTTAAAATAAAATAAAATGGAATAAATGGTATAAAATAAATAAAATAAAAATACAATACTATTTAATATGCTTCAATAAATATTTATAAATAATTAGATATATAATATTTTAGAAAAATATACAAATAAAATAAAAAATACAATAAATAAATTATGCTTTAAAATATATTTATTTAATATATATATATATATATATATATATATATATATAAAATAAAAGCAATAACCTTTCATATTATGTGTGTTTAAAAGGTTTTATTTTTCGTTATCAAAATAAAATTGATTGGGGTTCGAATGTCTTGCATATTATTTTGCTTGGGATATAGGTTTATCTAGTTATTTTTATCTCCATCTTTTGAAAGATCAAGCAACCTTAGATATTGATTTTCCTTTCATGAATTGTTGTTAAACTTTTGAAGATATTTTAAAATACATTTAAAAGACATTGTGAACTTTCCATTTCATATATTTGTGATATGCTTACTTGTTCAAATTTATGTAAAAAAATTACTTCATATTGATTAGAAATGGGAACTTTACTCTGTAGTTACATTCTCATTTACTTACTAAGATTGGATAATAATTTGTTTTCGTGAGCTGGCGTACACAACTTTTGGTCTCATATTGTCATAAATAATTGTACTTAGATCCTGCACATTTGGTTAGCTCATATGGTGAAGAGAGTAATCCTTCTTTGTTTACGTTTGGAACAGCTAGGACTAATATTTTCTATAGTTTTGAATACTTTTTTCCCCATATAACTGCTAGTCGTGGCAGGACTATAAATGCCCTTAAACCTCCCAATTATAATGTGTTGATATGGTTAAATTAATTCAATACCTATGCTTTAACTTTGTTTGATGTTGTGGTTTTGTAGTTCAATTTTAAGGTTTGTTTCAAACATGCATTTTTACTTTCTGTTCTAGCAAACATGTGCTAGTATGCTTTAATAGTGTCTGAAGCTTTATTTATGCAATTATGTTTATACTTGTAGAATACAATAAATATAATATGATATTAAAATAAATACATAAAAATAAAAATATAATTATAAAATAAGTAAAATAGAATAAATATTATAAAATAATTATACAATACAATTTAATGTCTCAATAAATATTTATAAATAATTAACTATATATAATATAATATGTTAGAAATATAAAAAATAAATTAAATTAAATAAAAATACAATAAACATAATATGCTATATACAATAAAATAAAAATAAAATGAATATAATGTGATTTATTAATATATATTTATAAATAATTAACTATATAACATCGTGGTAAAATAGAATAAATACATCAAAAATACAATAAAATAAAAATACAATATAAATAAGTAATAAGTACTATAATATACTCTTATATATTTATTAGTTAAAATATATTAGGTTTACCTCAAGTTAAGTTTGTTTAGAATTAATTTTTCTTATTTGATCAGAGTTGTAGAGTTTAAAAGGAAGCTGATTTTACTTCCTTGTGTTTATACATGATCATATAATGATATATTTTAAAAAAATAACTATAAAGTTCTTAAAAATTCCATAAATATATATAATATGATATTTTCTAAATAATAAATATATTAATATGTTGAAAAAAGAGAGAAGAAAATAAGTAAAATAAAAATACAAAATAATTCACTATATTATTATATAATATGTAAAAATTATATAAAATAAAACACAATAACGGCTAACTATTGAGCGTTATAAATAATTAACTATATTATTATATAATATGTTAAAATATACCAATTAATAAAATACAGTAACAGTTAACTATTGAGTGTAATAAAATTCTATAACTGCTATTATTGAGCATATAAACAATATAATACTATAAATTAAATTAAATAAATTAGGTTTTGACTAAGACATTAATATATACAAATAATAAAATAAGGATACGTATAATAAATATAATATGATAAATTTAATTTATGTATATTTATAAACTTTAAAAAATATATATACAAATAATAAAATATAATTAATATTAAATGTATCTATATATATAATATGATAAATTTAAGTTCTGTATATTTTAGCATAATTATATTCACAAAATTAAATTTAATAATTAAAATAATAAATATATATTGAGAAATAAATTTATTTAGGGTTTAGATAAAAATTAATTAAATTCAATAAATAATATAATACTAACTAAATAAATTAGGTTTTAATCAAATAAATATTAAATAATTGAATTCTAATAAATATATAAATTAAAAATATATTTTTGACTAGAATTACATTAAATAATATTATATACCCTAAAATAATTCATTATCAAATATAATTAAATTAATATTCTATAATAAATAGGGTTTCAAAGTTGTAATAATTAATTTAAAAAAGCAAAATTCAATAAAATATAATAAATAAAATAAATAAATAAAATAAATACTATAAATTAAATATATATAATTAATATATATTTATAATGTAAGACTCAACTTTTGAATAAAGATTAAATTTTCTCGAAATATATTTTTGAATATTATGGTGTGGATTTGATATAATGTTATAGTTGTGGGTAATATTTACAAATTTTGCAAAAGTACGCAAGTTGTTATATAATATTCGATTGGGGAATATTCGTTTTAACAGAGAATATTCGTACATAACTAAGACAATCATTGGTGGACCCTCACAACGGAATTATTATCGATTGAGAAAACGATAAAATACTTTATGAAAATAACTACGAAAAGTTTTACCATTAACTGCCGAACTACCCTAGTAGAAAAGTACAAGATACGTCTGGTCGTGATTGCGTAGTACACTACGCGATTGATTATTGATGCTTACGTGAGAAGTCACTCGCGCTTATACTCAATTATTGCTACAAATAATTCTTTGCATCATATCTCTCATATTATCGATTCGATTATCATCGTAAGATCATCCGCATAATATGTTATTTTATTAAATCAATAATTGAGACGACAAAGTTATTCATATTATTAAATCGCAATATTTACAATGTCTGTAAGTTCATCGAGGAGAGGTTTGGTCACCTAATTGCGAGCCAATAGGAGAAATCCTTATTGAAAGCCCCTCTTTCCTTTAACGACACGGTTGATAAATATTGTGAGTTATAATATTAATGATGAATGTTATTAAAATTGAAGTTGTGTTCGGAGTTGAATTTGGAGACGCGGACGTGATATTTGAGTCCTGAACGATAAAATTAGTAAAAGTAGTCTATAAACACAAAATTTTTCGGAATTCACTATTTGGTCAAAAAGTCAACAGTTGACTTTTTTGGGAAAAGTCAAATTTCAAAATTTCAAAATTTATATTTTTGATAAAAATGGTTTCATTGTGTTGGAATTATTTGTGTTAGTGAAAATCGACAATTATTTCGATAATAATTGATGTCCGAGGTTATATTGACCAATCTGGCTATTTTTAACCTTATAAATGAGCAATTGATTACTATTATTTTACATGATTATAACTATTTGTTCACATGTGTATACTATTGTTTCACATTCTTGTTACTATTAGGGGAGTTGGTGCAAGATTGATAATACTTGCATGACTAAGTTAAAAATGGAGGTATAGATGGAGTACTTATATCAGAATTCGTATTTTCACATGTCTAGAACTATTGATTCACATAATTTACTATTGAATCACATTATTTACTATTAGGGGAGGTGGTGCAAGTTTGACAATACTTCCATGACTAAATTAAAAATAAAGGAAAAAGTTAGAGGTATTGTACTATAATTTTTCGAGCCCCAAAACGTGCAATTATCGAAACTCTATTTTTCTATAAATAAAAGCTCATTCTTCCTTCATTTCTCACCAATTCATAAAAGCTTTAGAGCGATTATTATAGAGAGAAATTATAGAGAGAAATAAGAAGAGAAGTCTGCTACCTAACTATTCCAAAGATCTAGTTTTTCTAAGGTAAAGGAGTATTATTTCTTTCTTATCCATGAAGAGAAACTTCATTATTCCATTATTTATTATTCTCATTGAATAACCTATATACGCTGCAAACTACCCTATACTTGGTGAAATTCTTACGTTGTTCCATTCTTTAACATTCTCATTGGAACATCCCGTCTACATGCATTTTACGCCGACCGGTTCCGCTTTTTTTATTATTACATTGAATATCCATGTCACAAGGCTTTTATGGGACTGATTCCGCTCTTTATTATTTTGTTGGAATATCCCATCATGGCTTTTACGCCGGACCTGATTCCGTTATTTATTATTCTGTAGGAATATCCTGTCTGTGGGTTTTATGCCAGACCTGATTCCGTCTTTATTATTTTAGTGGAATATCCTGTCTGTGCGTTTTACGCCGGACCTGATTCCGTTATTTATTATTCTGTTGGAATAACCTGCATGTGCGGTCTATCGCATTCCTGGTGATTTCTTTTGTTATTCCATTCCTTATTATACTCAGTTGGTTAAAGTTTTGACTTCTATACTCCAGGAAATTAGTGGAATATCCTTGATATTTGAGCTTCATCCAGTATCTTTTCATGAAAATATTTTTCTGAGCATTCTTGAATTTACTCTACAAAGCAGTATAATGTTGACAATTTAGACGTTATTAGTTCCTGGATAAATTAATTCTTGAACTTGTTTTATTGAATTCTTATATCATTGTCATCATCCTCATGTTAATATTTTGTTGAAAGTCATCTGTGGCCTATAGTGCATAGATGGACTTGGTATGATTATGACCAGGGATTATTAGGTGTAATCATGACCGTAATGTTACAAATGATGTGGAAAAAGTCCTCATTGGCCCGTAGAGCATTGATGGACAGTTGTTGGCATGATCATGACTATTATTGAATACACAAATATTCTTGGCCGTAGTGCATGGATAATTGTGGTCGTGATACTAAAGAATATCCTCGGCCAGTAGTGCGAGGGGTGATTCGATGATGTGAATTATTTATTAAGTTTGAGTCCCAAATGATAAAAGTGATGAAAAACCTTCTAAATAATAAAAGATAGTAGATTTTATTCTCTACTTGACTCTTTTAATGTATTGCTTGTTCATTGCAGCTTAAACTTGATGGTTGTTATATTGTATCGCTTTAACATTTGTTGAAGGCTAACGATAATATATTACGCATTATCTTAGTCATAATATTTCCCACTTTGGGCTAGTTGAGCTCACCTTTTTACTTTCATTGTTCTCTTGTGAAATGAAAACGTAGAGACTAGACTAATGGGAACCAGAGTGATAATTTAGATGATAGCATTAGTAGTCCTCACTATTCAAAGGTGAAATAGTGGAAAATAAATGTAATAATATTGAATTTGAGTTTGTATATTGTCTGCAGACGACAATATTTGTATTAAAACTCATAGTTTATGTTTTGTCGCATTTCATACACGACAGTTGTATAATTAAGTTGTATTTGTATTACATACCATGTATTTGGACGACTCGTAATAGGTGATGTATACCTATTTTGGGGCGTCACGAAATTAATATCGAGCTTAGGATATGATCCCCGCTAAGATGTGAGACTAGAACTAGGAGAGGAGAGACGGGAATTCCTTCGCTTAGTATGACCTACCTAAGTTTTTTTGGTATTTAATTGGTTGGTCAGAGTATAGAGATAATATGTTGCATGTCAATTAACCCTTGTTTTGTGGCAGTATTTAAAAATGGCATCCGAGAATATTGAGAATAGCAATGGGGCACAAGAGACCGTTGAGTCTTCACAGATCAACAATCAAAATAATGTGCATCAGGAAGGCGAAAATCCTCATGCAAACAACAACACTGAACAAATGATGAACGATGGAATATTCAGAGGCTTTATGCAATTCATGCAACATCATGCGAGAGCGGCTCCTGTTCAAAATGCAAGTGGAAACACTGGAAACTCTCGAATGGTCACCGCTAAACAGTTCAAGGAGCTGGGACCACCCGAGTTTATTGGAGAGCCAAAACTACTTACGGCTGAAGCATGGATAAAGCAGATCACAAAGATATTTGATGTCTTGGGATGCTCCGAGGAGCAAAAGGTTCCCTTCGCCACCTTCATGTTACGTGAAGAAAGTGATTCTTGATGGGAATCAGAAAAAGCATCCACCCGACGACTCAAGATGTCTTGGGAGAAGTTCCAAGAGCTATTCAATGATAAGTACTTTCCCGAAAGTATTCTTCACACGAAGGAGGTGGAGTTTATCAAGTTGGAACAAAACAATATAACCGTGTCGCAATACGAGGCTAAATTTGCGGAGTTATCCCGGTTTGCATCCCATTTGGTCGATAATGAGGAGCGAATGACACGAATGTTTTTAAGAGGTTTGAAACCGGAGATACGTCAATATCTTATTTCTCATAAACTGTGATTTTACTCAGATGTTGTAAATAGGGCTCAGTTATTAGAGCACGGTAACGAGTCAACGCAACCAAGAGAAAGCAACTGGTAGAATGAAAATACAAGTGGTAACAGTTATCGAAACGGTGACAACAAGCGTGGAGGAATCAACATGCCAGAAATGGTAACCACTTCGGTGATAATCACAGCCAAGGCAATAAAAATGGACATTTCAAGAAAAGGAGATTCAACAATAATGGAAAGACGTCAGCACCAGCACCCGTTGTTAAGGAAGGAGAACGACCACCTATCATATGCTTTAAATACGGAGGGGAGGGACACATCAGTCCAAACTGCGCGATGCCGTCCAAAGCATGTTATAATTGTGGAAGGGAAGGTCACTTAGCTCAATTTTGTCGTTCACCGAAGACAAATTCAGCTAGGATGGAGGCACCAAAGGCCGTCCCAGAAATTTCAAAGCCGGTAGTGCAAGGGAGAGCGGTTGTTGTGACCTCCCAGAAAGCAAGGAACCCGAACGAGGTTATCACAGATAAGCTTATCATAAACTCTAGTGAAGTCTATACCTTATTTGATACCGGTTTTACCCATTCTTTTATTTCTCCTACTTGTGCTCAACGTTTAAATTTGACTCCAGAGAAATTAGACTTTGACTTATCTGTTAAAACTCCATTAGGAGAAACCTTCATTACATCCACTGTTTATAAGTCTTGTTTGATTCAAATCGGTAACCGCACGTTACCTGTCGATCTTATCTCCTTAAAAATACTTGCATTTGACGTGATTCTAGGAATTGATTGGTTAACTACTCATCATGCTAAAATTGATTGTTTTTGTAAGGTTGTTAGCTTTCATATTCCTAATAAACCTATTATGTGACGCCCCCAAAATTAGGTATACGTCACCCATCTTGGGTCGCCACTTACATGTTACATAAATTCAAATACACACTTAATTATACATCTGTCGTGTAACATACGACAATATATAACCTGAGAGTTCTAATAGAAATATTATCATTTAGACAATATCCATACTCAAGGAGTCCTCATTACATTTATTGTCACACTATTTAACAGAATAGTGAGGACTACTAATGCTATCTTCGGGACCATCACTCTTTTCCCGACTCTTCCCAAATATATTCTCATTTCACAAGAGAACAAAGAAAGAAAGGGTGAGCTCAACTAGCCCAATGAAGAAATATTATAACTAAGATAATGCGTAATAAATTATCAATAGTCTTCAACAATGTTAAACCGATAAAATACAATAGACAACAAGTTTAATCTGCGATGGAATATCTGAATCCATTAAAAGAGTCAAGTAGAAAATAAAGTCTACTATCTTTTAGGTTTTAAAAGGTTTTCATCAATTTTATCACTAAGACTCAGCTTTAATGAATAAACCACAATATCTAATCATCCTCAGTATCACGGTCAGGATTTTCATTAAATTATCAATGGTCATGACTATACCGAATCACCCCTCGTCATAATCATACCAAAAACTATCCATCATCGCATTACAGCCACCGAGGACTTTTGTCACATCATTTATATCAAGCCATGATTATTCAATGATCCTCGGTCATAATCATACTAAGTTCATCTATGCACGTAAGCCAAATATAACATAATATAACATGAGGATGATGACAATGACATAATAATTCAATAAAACAAGTTCACGAATTAATTTATTCAGAAACTAATAACGCCCAAAATTGTCAACATGATAATCGCTTTGTAGAGTAAAATTCAAGAATGATCGTAAGAATATTTCCATGAAAAGATATCGGATGAAACGCAAATATCAAGGATATTCTACTAATTTCATGGAGTATAGAAGTTAAAGTTTTAATTAATCGGGTATAATAAAGAATGGAATAACAAAAGAAATCACCATAAATGCGATAGATCGCATATCAGCAAAAGTTATTCCAATAGAATAATAATAACGGAACCAGTCGTGTGAAATTCACACCGGCGGGATGTTCCAACAGTAATAATAAATGCGTAATAATAAATGATGGAACCAGTCCCACAGATAAGACATGACATGATATTCGAATAATAATAAAGACGGAATAATAAAAATGGAACCAGTCCGTGTAAAACACGAATGTGATATTCCAAATGAATAATAATAAAGATTTTAACAGTCCTGTGTTAAACACACGCATGTGATGTTCCAACATGTAATGATAGAAGAATGTCACCAAGTATAGGGTAAACCACGATACAAAGTTATTCCAAATGTATCAATAAGCAATGGAATAATGTAAGATTTCACCAAGTATAGGGGAGTCCACGTATACAAAAGTTATTCCAATGTAACAATGAAGAAATGGAATAATGTAAGTTCTCTTTTGAATACAAAAGAATAATACCCCTTACGAATACAACAAATAATATCCCTTATCGTAAAAGACACTTTGGATATCAAGGTAGTGAAGTACCGTAATACTCTTAACTTCTTTACTCTATAGATTTTCTCTATATAAACCTCTACTATAATTTCTCTCTAGAGTTTCAAGGAATTCGTAAAGAAAATAATGAAGGAATGAGCTTCATTTATAGGAAAATAAAATGCATAGTAATTAATCCATGAACGATCTAGATTGATTTACTTTTAATCGACGGTCCATATTTAAAGCAAAATATTTTAAATAAAATATCATATATTCTATTTATATAAAAACATTTTACTATGCAAACACTATGCAACACTATGCAAAACACTATGCAAAATACTATGCAACACTATGCATAATAAAAAATATAATATATTCTATTTATAATAACTTTAATAAAGTATTCATTTTATATAAAAGATGTTTACTTTTTTATTACGTTAATAATACGAATAAAACAAAACGTCATTATCGCTATAATAATTCATATTATTAATCGACAATAATGGAATCAAACCGAGTGACTTCTCACATAAGCATCAATAATCAATACCGTGTCTACTACGCAACCACACGTATTACTATACTTTTACTACCGAGTAGTTCAACAAGATCAACCAGTAAACTTCCGCCGTTATTTCAATAAAATATTTTTTGTCGTTTTCTCAATCCGACAATAATTACATTAGGGTCCACCAATGATTGAGTAGTTGTATGAATATTCCCTCGCTAAACCGAATATTCCCAGGCAATCGAATATAATATAACCACTTGCATACTTTGCAAAATTTATAAATACTACCCACAACTATAATATTATCTCAAATTCACACCATAATATTAAAAATTATTTCGACAAAATTTAAATCTTTATTGATAAAATCTGGGGTCTCACAATCTCCCTTCCTTATGGAATTTCTCCCTCGAAATTAGGGTACATACCTGGTATGATAAAGAGATGAGGATACCTTGAATACCTTTATCGTTGAAAATATTAAATTCATTTTTGCAATCCTACCAAAGATATTCATTAACAATTCATCTTTGCACTACTGGTGCCAAAGATATACAATCAGTAAAACCAATAATGCCGAGACTCGACATAAGTATCACGACCACGAATTATCCATGCACCACCGCCAAGGATATTCGTGTTTTCAATTACTGATCGATTATACCGAATAATCCTTGTCATAATCATACCAAGTCTATCAATACACTACGACCAAAGATGACTTTTACCACATCCATGAATTAATATTTCATTCTTTGAGACTCATTTCAATAATTAATCCATATCATCGAATCATCCTCGCACTACGGGCCAAGGATATTCATTAGTATCACGACCACGAATTATCCATGCACTACTACCAAAGATAATCGTGTATTCATTAAGATCACGATCACAAATTATCCATGCACTACTACGCCAAAAGATAATCGTATATTCATTAGTATCACGACCACAAATTATCCATGCACTACTACCAAAGATAATCGTTTATTCATTAAGATCACGACCACAAATTATCCATGCACTACTACCAAAGATAATCGTGTATTCATTATATATCACGACCCACAAAGATAATCGTGTTTTCAATTACGGTTATGATTATAATACAACAATCCTGGTCATAATCATACCAAGTCCATCCATCTATGCTACAGAATACGTAGATGACTTTCAACATAATATAAGCATGAGGATAAAGATATAAATAATCAATCAAATGAGATAAATGATAAATATTAAACATTTATAATATAATTTATCCGAGATTCAAGAATATCCCCATGTTATCAATCACTTAATAATCTCATAATCTAATATCATTAATATTATAACAATATTTTAATCACTTCTTAAATTTATAAACAATTTATCTCAATTGTTTACGCTTCACCATATAATGCATTTAATCATTCAAAATGCCATACTCATAAGATATCATCACCAATTATCAAATCCTCAAAAAATATGCATATACTCTATATAGGATTCTCTAGCCATAAAATCCTATTTTCAACTTTGTTACTTCACATAACATATTTAACTCATATGTTCAGAATTAAACTATTTTCATGAAAAATACCAAATCAGTCCCAAAAATATTTATTTTCTGGGATTTAGCATAATATAGTCCCATAATGAAAATATATTTTTCTCGAAATTTTTAAAATTTATTTACTATTTTTCAAAAATCAATTTTTAATTAATTCCTTAAGAAATTTGCTACCTCAAGTTTAACTCCAGAAATTTCCAAATCTTGGCAGGACCTTACACATGTTAATGTGAGCCTTGATTTAAATTTCATGGTCATGAGTTGTAGAACTCCTAATATAGCATTTTTCATTTAAAAATCCTAAATATTGAAATCGTCATAACTTGCTCATTTTAAGTCGGAATGAGCTCATTTTTTGACACGATGTTCTTTATACCATATACTTTTATGTCCCAAAAGTCCTGAATTTTTCTCACTAATTAAGTGGCCGAAACAGCCCTTACAAAAACGTGGCGGCAAACTTTTTGAACATTTTGAAGTTTTGACTCCTTTGCTAAAATCACCAACACGAAAATCTACAACACCTTTTTTCAAGTGATTCCACTTGGATTAGTTAGGTAACTCATAGATCTAACTCTAGGACTTGACCACACTCAAAAATTCAAAATATAATAGGAGATTTGGTCAATTGAATTTCATGTTACGTTTTTCACCAAAATCTGATTTTTCAACCCGTTGTGATTTCTAAGAAACTTTCATGTTTTCACATAATAACCAACATAACTCATCATAACACTTACTAATACTTCATATACCCATGATTTTCATTAGTCCAATGCTTTTATTATGACTTTCATCATAATCCTCGTAAATGCATCCTTTTAGTTGAAGAAATATTTGAGGGTTTAAGAAATGGGTTTTGATCTTTGGGGTCAATACGAAATTGATTTCACACTCTAAGTAGGCTAAGAAGTCTTCAAGAATACGCCAGAAATTTATTAATAATAGAAATATCATTCAAAACTATGACTCTCATCCAAGACTTGGATAATCGTCACATTGATACCAACCGTGACTTCTATCCCTTAACCTAGATAAGACCTCACAATGATACCTATAAACTTGCCATCTTCATTCACGATGTCGCCTACGTAAAGTCCGGCTTCGGTGCATTCCACACAAGGAAGTCAACAACGAAAGGTTCGGGGCTCTTTACTTATGGCTTGATATGATAATAATTGACTTTAGCGGTTTGGTTACTTGAATTCGCACAACAAAGTTGGTTATGAATATAAAAGCTAACAACCTTACGAAAAGCATGATGAGTAGTTAACCAATTGATTCCTAAAATCACATCAAAGGCAAGTATTTTCAAAAGATAAGATCGACAGTAACGTGAAAGTGTTTATTTGAATCAAACAAGATTTAAAAATAGTAAGCGATGTGAAGGCTCCTACTTAACGAAGTTTCAACCAATAAGTCAAAGTCTAACTTCTCCTGAGTCAAATTTAAACGTTGAACGCAATCAAGAGAGATAAAATAATGGGTAGAACCAGATCTTATAAGGTATAGACTTCATGAATTTATAATTAACTAACCCCTCGCTAACTTCGTTCGGTTTACTCGCTTTTTGAAGTCATGAAAAATGCACTTCCTAAAACCAACGACTTTGTTTTGTCCATATCCACCTTTGGTGCCACCGTCCCAACTAGACTTGACTTTGGTGCACAACAAAATTGAGCTAAATGACATTCTCTTCTTGCAATTTCCACTTCTATTATCTTTTGCCATGATTACCACCAAAGTGGTTACCATTCTTAGCATGATAATTTCCCCGATGGTTATCATTGTTACGATAGCCGCTGCCACCAAATATGATTATTATCGTATTGTTGGTCGTTACCTTTTGTTTGAGCTGAATCAACACTCTCATGTGCTTCATTACTATTCTCAACATTCTCAGATGTCATTTTCAAATACTGTCACAAAACAAAAGGTTAATTGACATGTAACAAATTATTTCTATATTCTGACCGACCAATAAAATAGCACATAAACTTAGGTAGGTCATACTAGCGAAGGAATTCCCCGTCTTTCCCCTCCTAGTTCTTATCTCACATCTCAGCCAGGGATCATATCCCTAAGCTCTGATACCAACTGTGACGCCCCCAAAATTAGGTATACGTCACCCATCTTGGGTCGCCACTTACATGGTACATAAATTCAAATACACACTTAATTATACATTTGTCGTATAACATACGACAATACATAACCTGAGAGTTCTAATAGGAATATTGTCATTTAGACAATATCCATACTCAAGGAGTCCTCATTACATTTATTGTCACACTATTTAATGTAATAGTGAGGACTACTAATGCTATCTTCGGGACCATCACTCTTTCCCCCAGGCTCGTCCCCAAATATATTCTCATTTCAAGAAGAACAAAGTGAAAGAAAGGGTGAGCTCAACTAGCCCAAAGAAGAAATATTATAACTAAGATAATGCGTAATAAATTATCAATAGTCTTCAACAATGTTAAACCGATAAAATACAATAGACAACCGGTTTAATCATAGCGGCTGAATATCTGATCCATTAAAAGAGTCAAGTAGAAAATAAAGTCTACTATCTTTTAGGTTTTAAAAGGTTTTCATCAATTTTATCACTAAGACTCGGTTTAATGAATAAACCACAATATCTAATCATCCTCAGATCACGGTCGTGGATTTTCATTAAATTATCAATGGTCATGACTATACCGAATCACCCCGGTCATAATCATACCAAAACTATCCATCAACTTGCATTACAGCCACCGAGGACTTTTGTCACATCATTTATATCAAGCCATGATTATACCGAATGATCCCTGGTCATAATCATACTAATTTCATCTATGCACGTAAGCCAAAGATAACATAATATAACATGAGGATGATGACAATGACATAATAATTCAATAAAACAAGTTCATGAATTAATTTATTCAGGAACTAATAACGTCCAAATTGTCAACATGATATTGCTTTGTAGAGTAAAATTCAAGAATGATCAGAAGAATATTTCCATGAAAAGATACTGGATGAAACGCAAATATCAAGGATATTCTACTAATTTCATGGAGTATAGAAGTCAAAGTTTTAACTTAACCGGGGTATAATAAAGAATGGAATAACAAAAGAAATCACCATGCATGCGATAGATCGCATTGTGCAGGTTATTCCAATAGAATAATAATAACGGAACCGTGTCGTGAAATTCACACCGACGGATGTTCCAAATGTAATAATAAATGCGTAATAATAAATGATGGAACCAGTCCCATGATAGCACAAACAGGATATTCCGGCGTAATAATAAAGACGGAATAATAAAATGGAACCAGTGTCCGTGTAAAACACACGCATGATATTTCCAATGTAATAATAATAAAGATTTTAACCAGTCCTGTAAAACACATGCATGTGATGTTCCAATGTAATGATAGAAGAATGTCACCAAGTATAGGGTAAACCACGATATCTGAGTTATTCAGCCAATGTAATAATAAGCAATGGAATAATGTATGATTTCACCAAGTATAGGGAGTCCAAGCGTGATACAAAAGTTATTCCAATGTAACAATGAAGAAATGGAATAATGAAGTTCTCTTTTGAATACAAAAGAATAATACCCTTACGAATACAACAAATAATATCCCTTACCGTAAAAGACAATTGGATATCAAAGTAGTGAAGTACCGTAATACTCTTCTTCTTTCTCTATAGATTTTCTCTATAGCTTCTCTCTATAATTTCTCTCTCTCTAGAGTTTCAATGAATTAAGTAAGAAAATAATGAAGGAATGAGCTTATATTTATAGGAAAATAGAATGCATAGTAATTAATCCATGAACAGTCTAGATTGATTTACTTTAATCGACGGTCCATATTTATAAGAAAATCTATTAAATAAAATATCATATATTCTATTTATATAAAAACATTTTACTATGCAAACACTATGCAACACTATACAAAAACACTACGCAAAACACTACGCAATACTATGCATAATAAAATATAATATATTCTATTTATAGAATAACTTTAATAAAGTATTCTCGCTTTTATATAAAAAGATGTTTCGCTTTTATTACGTTAATAATACAAATAAAACAAAACGTCATTATCGCTATAATAATTCATATTATTAATCGACAATAATGGAATCAAACCGAGTGACTTCTCACATAAGCATCAATAATCAATACCGTAAGTGTTACTATGCAACCACACGTATTCATCGTATTTTTACTACCGAGTAGTTCAACAAGATCAACGGTAAAACTTCCGCCGTTATTTCAATAAAATATTTTTGTCGCTTTCAATCCGATAATAATTACGCTATAGGGTCTACCAATGATTGAGCCAGTTGTATGAATATTCCCCGCTAAACCTAATATTCCCCGACCAATCGAATATAATATAACCACTTGCATACTTTGCAAAATTTATAAATACTACCCACAACTATAATATTATCTCAAATTCACACCATAATATTAAAAATTATTTCGACAAAATTTAAATCTTTATTGATAAAATCTGGGGTCTCACATATTATGCGAATTCAAGCGACCAAACCATTAAAATCAATCACGGCCATCTCAAGGCATAAAGCTATTTATTTATTGAAAAATGGATGTCAAGCTTTCTTAGCTCATGTCACGAATTTAAACAAAAATACGTCAGATTTGAAGGATATTTCTATTGTTAATAAATTTCCTGACGTATTCCTCGAAGAACTTCCTCGCCTACCCCAGGCGTGAAGTTGAATTTTGTATCGACCTTGAACCCTAGAGAAACCCATTTCAAAGCCCCATATCGAATGGCTCTATCAAACTTCAGAGTTAAAGACACAATTGCGAGGAATTGTTGGACATTGGTTTCATTCGTCCCTAAGACGTCTCCTCGGGGTGCTCTGCTCTATTCGTGAAGAAGAAAAAGATGGGAGTATGCGACTTTGTATTGATTATCGGGAGTTGAATCATGTCACCATCAAAAATAAAAATTATTGCCACGTATTGATGACCGATTGATCGCCATAAGGGGCACAATTTTTTTCAAAGATCGATCTTCGCTTCCGGATATCATCGGATGAAGGTTAAAACTAAGGATATTCCAAAGATCGCCTTCGTAACTCGAGACGCGGGCATTATGAATTCTTAGTCATGTCTTTTGGATTGACTAATGCTCCTGCTGCCTTCATGGATATGATGAACCGAGTATTCAAGGATTATTTGGATCATTTTGTGGTCGTCTTTATTGATGACATCCTCATATATTCTAAAAGCCGTGAAGATCATGATCAACACTTGAGGCTGATACTCCAAAAGCTTCGTGGAAATAAGTTATATGCCAAGTTGAAGAAATATGAGTTCTGGCTTGAGGAAGTTACATTCCTTGGGCACGTGATATAAAGTCATGGAATATCTGTTGACCCAACAAAGATTGAAGCTATTCAAAGCTGGGAGCAACAAAGATTGAAGAAATATGAGTTCTGGCCGAAGTACGTAGCTTTCTCGGCTTAGCTGGTTATTATCGGAGATTCGTAGAAGGGTTTTCTCGAATCGCTACTCCATTAACTCAGCTGACTCGAAAAGATACAAAATTCGGTTGGAGCGTGGAATATGAGAAAAGTTTTCAAGAACTCAAGAGGAGACTCATTTCAAAGACTTAGAAAATACCATCCGCTCTTGAGGGATTTGTCATCTACAAAGTGATGCTTGGGCAAAGGGTTAGGATGTGTTCTCATGCAACATGGGAAAGTCATAGCCTTATGCCTCACTAAGAACTCAAAGAATATGAGAGGAATTATCCTACTCATGATCTAGAGTTGGCAGCTGTCGTTTTCGCACTTAAAATTTGGAGACATTACTTGTATGGGGAGAAAGTGGTAATCTTTATGGATCATAAAAGCCCCAACAGAAGGTGTATATTTTTTAGACTCTTTCATAAGATAAAATTACAAGTTAGTTATTAATGTCTCCGTTCGTTACTTAATATATGTCATTTTAGAGTTGTGTACAAGTATTAAAAAAATGATTGTATAACATTAAATATAATATCAATTGTCTATTGTTGGGCCATAATATTTTAGACATGATGGGTTTGGGTCTTGAAAGTATTGGGCTGGTTCATTGGGACGACCCATTGGGATGAATAATATGTTTGTTTGGGATTTGACCGGTACGATCATTGCAAAGATAAACTTTAATTGTTATCTCTGCAATGCATTTATGAGGATTGGACTGAATCGGCTAGCGGTGACAAACAGTGATGGGATGGAGCAGGTGGGTTGCATGCAGTCGGCTGAGGTCACGGCATGGTGGGGATGGTGTCAGGGGAGTCGGTGGCACGCAAAACCGGAGTTTGAGTATATGATAGCGGAGGATAAAAGAAAGATAGGTAACTGATATTATTTTATTATCAAACACTAGAGCTATACACCTCCATTGTTATCCTTATATCGGCTTGTACTGACTCTCATACCGGAGCTATTCTCCGACGGTCCAAGCCGTTAAGCTTCTGGTATTGACGTATTTATTGTGCAGGATTGGATGCGCTTTTACGTGATTGAGGCGCGTGAAAAGATTTTGGCGTTAACATCTATATTGCCCTTGTATTAGAAAAATAGAGTGTTATTTATTCCGCAAAAAATAGTAAAAAAACTAAAGTTATATTTATTATTTAGATAGTATTGGAAACTAAACAATTAATACTTACTTGAAATTTTCAAACGACTTATATTAAGAAACAAATATAATTCTCTAAAATAATGGAGAGAGTAATTATTATAAAGTCATACTTTATGTCCACAAATGATGACCTATTGATAAAAAATAAAATGATACACACACAGTATTCATATGTGTGTATGTGAGTATTATGTAACTATTTTTTTATGTGATAGTAGCATTATTTATATTTACCTAGTTTAGAATCGTGTATGTCAATTACTCAAATTAAATAGGGGTACTAAGAGACAAAAAGATGTTACACTGATCAATGTACTCCCTTCGTTCGATATTTTAGAGTTGTGCACAAAAATTAAAAAAATATTTGTATAATCTCTACAAAAAAAAGAAGTTAAAAAATATATTATTGTTGGAAACTGAAATGCTATATGATGATGTAAGAAATTGAGTGATGAAGTGAAACTTTTAAGCATTGACTTTGTTGATTTAACTAAGGGTATTTGTTTAGAGATGAATGATGAATGATTGAATGATAGAATCAGTCAGTCATTCAGTGCGTTTGTTTTGGATAAAAATCGTTTAAATGATTGAATCAGTCAATTTTTTTAGCTAAATGGTGAAGTGTATTTATTTTTTTGCTGAATGGAGTAATTTATAATTTTTTTACAATATTAAATATTATATTAAGTAATAAAAATTCAAAAATTTAACAATTTGAATTTTTCCAGAGAGGTAAAATAATATAAATCTGTTATTAAGATGTTTCAAACATGTCAATTATCAAAAAACTTTTTTCATTCAGAATTTTGCTTCATTCAGATTACTTAAACATTCATAATTATTTCATTAGTTTTATCAAACACCTCATAAATTTACTCAAAATTTCAAATTTAAAGGGAAGGGAGTACTATATAAGTTTACCGAAATTTTAAAGTGACCTTGATACCCATGCAACGTTCATGCCTTTGGGATAATCAAATTAAGTTAGTATGGATTACAACTTCAGAGCATCTCCAACAGCCTTTTCAACCACTTAGATACTTAAATAGGTGAGTCACCTCAGAAAAATTATCTCCAACTGCCTATCCAACCTTAGTTATTAAATCTACAAACCCATTCTATCTCTTTAGAACTCGTAAGTTGACATTGACTCTTCAAACCATTTATTTTGTTTTAAGAGAATCAAAATCATATGAAAAAGGCTAAACACATTTATTTTGCTTTATGTGTTTGATGTACATCTCATTTTTATTTTGTTTGATGTATAATTATCAATTATTATTGTTTTAAGTCAAATACTGCATTAATTAAATTGAAGAGAGTGATGAGACACAAAATATTAAAATAACAAATAATGATTTTCAAATTGTCACGTAAGTCAACAAACTTCCATTTGAAATACTTTTTGCTATTACTGTTAGAGATGCTCTAAAGTTAACAGTGCTGCTGTGATAGTTTAATGTTTCATGACTGTAGTTAGACCTGACAAAATATGGTTATGGGTTGGTTTTGGTTTTCAAGATATGGTTAACCAACCATTTAAGAACTAAAATCATATTAACCATTTTTAATATGGATAATGTGGGTTGGAACCATATGGTTATGGTTAAAACTCATATTAACCATATTAACCATTTTAAGATGTCTTGACTTTTAAACAAAATTTTAAAAAAATGAAATTAATATATACTATAGATAGAGAGACGGATATAGGGGGTGGGTAGGGGTAGAGGGTGGGATATGTATACATAATCGCTTAATATTAATTTTTTGGAGAATGGTGGGGGTGGGGGTGGGGTAGGGTGGGGTGTGTGGGGGGTATGGGGTGGGGTAAGGGTGTAGAGTAGGGGTAGGGGTGGGTGGAGTGTATACATAATCACATAATATTATTTTTTGGTGGAGGTGGGGGTGGGGTGGTAGGGGTAGGGGTAGGGTGGTAGGGGTGGGGGGGTAGGGGGGTGGGTGGGGTGGGGTGGGGGTAAGGGGTGTATACATAATCACATAATATTATTTTTGGTGGGGGTAGAGGTGGGTGGGGTAGGGGGTGGGTGGTGGGATGAGGTGGGGTGGGTGGGGTGGGGGTTGTGACGCCCCCAAAATTAGGTATACATCACCCATCTTGAGTCGCCAGATACATGGTACAGAATTGAAATACAACTTAATAATACAACTGTTATGTACAATACGAAAAACATAAACCGTGAGTTTGAATACAAATATTGTCTACTGTTGATCGATTTCGCAATCAATGAATACGTGCAAGTATACACGGTCAACAAGTAATAAAGTGAAAGTAGAGTATCGTTCTACGGAATTATTTAATAAAAATTACCAAGTACTAATTCTTAACCAAACTAATTTTATTTAAACAATCTCAAATCATGATTTTTCTAATTAAGAAAACTAAATTAACTAATTAAAACTAAGATTTTAACGAATGAATTCAGATAAATAAAGATTAAGACTCCAATATCCCCAATTATGAACTATAAACCAATTATCCAATTATCCCAATTATTATGTCTATTGAATTGTTAACAGGAATTCACAAATGCCAAAAGCCCTTTCTCAAGTGATCATTTGCCTTCTATTTAATCCAAGTTAATTTTGCTATATCCCTATGCAAAATAATTGAATTAAACTCACTACAATCCCAATTCCTTATGTGTTACATGCGGCAAATAGATATTCTCATTCTATTCACAAACTTAATTATTCACTGTGCAAATAACTAAGTCACATGTCACCAAGCCCAGTTCTAACCCTAGAATTCTTTTTCCAATTCCTTCTAGAGTAACAAGATAATTATTGGCTAGATAATTAATCAATAAGCACAAAGCAAGATGAACAATTCACTTCAACATAAATAATTGAAACAAATCAAATAATCAATTCATAATCATAAAAGGTTCCATTGGAATCTTAGTAAAAGAGTTAGTTCATATTTAATAAATTGAAACCAAGAATCCATAACAGAATAGACATTAAACGATAAAAGTATGATAAGAGAAGAGAATAGAATCTGTTGTCAGCAAATCTGATGCTCCCCTCTTGCTCTTGATCTTCAATGGTCTCCAAGTTGCTTCAATCTTCAATGGCTAATTAAGAACTAGGGTTATGTTCTAATTTAATGGAGTGTTTTTTCTAGTCTAATATATGTAATCTCCCTTTATTTTATGCCTTACATCATGTATTTATAGGTTACAAATCCAATTTTTAGCTTAGGAACAAACCCAATCCTATTTGGAGTCAAAAAGGTGTCAAAATTTGCCAAAAACACGTCCAGGCCATCACTGAAGCCTTTTCCAGTATGGCAGTCACTGGGCACGACGCTTCAACATCGCTTCTCAGCGCTTTTGGCCGGGCATAGGCCTATTTTGGGTGACCCTACCGCCCCCAGTTCGACATTTTCTCATCCCGGCGTCCTTTGGGAAAACGACCATAATTTACGGGCTCGCCACCTATCAAATCGAAGATATCGACGAGATATACAACTTTCATTCTTTGAGGATTGAGAAATTTCAGGCGGATGAAGGTGAAATTGAACTGTAAGTAATCATTATGCAAATGACCACCCAAAACCACGACGTTCGACGTCCAGATGGTACAACGATCATAACTCTTGCATCCGAACTCCGATTGAATGATTCAAAATGTTCCAAAAGCTAAGACGATGCTCTTCAATGTAAGCTAAGTTCCAAACCAAGAACATGAAGTAAACATGAAAGCCCAAATAATGTCCGGGTTAACTTTTTTGCGTTTTCTTTGCTTTTCCTTACCAATAGTCGCTCACACCGCTCCCAAACGTATAATCTACAAAATGAACACAAAATGCATGAAAAGTAACTAAGACATATAAATATAAGTAACTAATTAAGTAAAAGATACCGGATAAGTGTATATAAAATCCACTTATCATCTACTAGAGAGTATACAAACTTAAAAGGAGTCCTCATTATAATTATTATCACAATATTTCACAGAATAGTGAGGACTAATAATGCACCATCTAGGATCATCACTCCGTTCCCCGACTAGTCCCAGCTACATTCTTATTTTCTGAAGAGAACAGTGAAAGAAAGGGTGAGCTCAACTAGCCCAGTAAGAAATATTATGACTAAGATAATGCAGAATAATTTATCATTAGCCTTCAACAGTGTTAAACTGATAAAATATAATAAACATCAAGTTTAACTGCAGTAGAACAAGCAATCCATTAGAAGAGTCAAGTAGAGAATAAAATCTACTATCTTCTATGATTTAAAAGGTTTTTCATGATCATATTATTCACTGAGACTCACGACAATAAATAATCCACATCATCCCTGCACTACGGCCAAGGATATTCATTAGTATCACAACCACGAATTATTCATTCACCACAACCAAGGATATTCATGTATTCATCAATCGTCATGATCATGCCAACAACTGTCCATCAATGCACTACGGGTCAATGAGGACTTTTTCCACATCATTTATAACATTACGGTCATGATTACACCGAATAATCCCCGGTCATAATCATACCAAGTCCATCTATGCACTACGGGCCACATATGACTTTCAACATAATATAAACATAAAGATGATTACAATGATATAAGAATTCAATAAAACAAGTTCAAGAATTAAGTTATTCAGGAACTAATAACGTCCAAATTGTCAACATGATAATCTTTGCTTTGTAGAGTAAAAATTCAAGAATGCTCGTAAAGAATATTTCCATGAAAAGATACTGGATGAAGCGCAAATATTAAGGACATTCCACTAATTTCATGGTGTATAGAAGTCAAAACTTTAACCAACTGAGTATAATAACGAATAGAATAACAAAATAAATCACCATGCATGCGGTACTTCACATAGACAGGTTATTCCAACAGAATAATAAGTAACGGAACCAAAGTCAAAGTAATTGCATGCAAGCAGTGATGTTCCAATGTAATAATATAGATGGAATCCGGTGTAAAACGCATGCATACATGATATTCCAAATGAATAATAATAAAGATTTTACTAGGTCCCACCAGAAAAAGCGCATGCATGTGATATTCCAATGTAATATTAATAAAGACGAACTGTGTTCTCTGCGTAAACGCATGCATACATGATATTCCAATAGAATAATAATAAAGATGGAATAATAGAAGAATAACACCAAGTATAAGGTAGTCCGCGTATACTGGTTATTCCAGCAGAATAATAAAGAATGGAATAACAGAAGTTCTCTTCATGAATATAAAAGAAATAATAACGCTTACCGTAAAAGAAACTGAATATAAGAGTAGGAAAGTAGCAGAATACTTTTCTATAGTTTATTTATAAATTCTCTCTCTAGAGTTTCAGTGAATTCGTAATAAATAATGAAGGAATGAGCTTCTATTTATAGAAGAATGGACTGCATAATAACTAACTCATGAACGGTCCAGATTGATTAATTTTAATCGGATGGTCCATAATTAAAGCAAAATCTTTAAATAAAATATATTATATATATTAAATATGTATATAACATGTGCAAAAAAAATCACGGGATACACTCCCGTGATCACCTGTTTCCTTCATTTCTTAAATTGTCAAAGTTATATATATATATATATATAATAACCTAATAATACTCCTTTCCTGACCCTTCCGCCCCCCCTAATTCCCCCGTGACTAAATTGTCTTCAGCCAAGACTTTGCCAAACACATGGGTCCCATTCGTGGGTCCCCACCTTTTATTATATAAAATAACTTTCTACCGATTATTTTGAAAAATGGGTAAATAGGGGTCCATAAAATAATCAAAATTTATAACAATTACTATAGCAATAATTGAACAAAACTGAGTGACTTCTCACGTAAGCATCAATAATCAAAACCGTGTACTACTGTGCAACTACGCGTATTACTTTACTTTTAACACCGGGTGTTTCAATAGTTAACGGTAAAACTTTTGCCGTTATTTTCATAAAGTATTTTTGTCGTTTTCTCAATCCGACAATAATTCCGTTGTGGGGTCCACCAATGATTATGCCGTTGTACGAATATTCCCTGTTAAAACGAATATTCCTCGACCAATCGAATATTATATAACAACTTGCGTACTTTGCAAAATTTATAAATATTACCCACAACTATAACATTATATTAAATTCATTCCATAATATTCAAAAATGATAATTATAGAAAAATTCATCTTTATTCAAAAAGTTGGGGTCTTACAACCTCCTTTTCTTATGAAATTTCACCCTCGAAATTAGGGTACGTACCTGGTATATCGAAGAGGTAAGGATACCTTGACTTCATTTCAGATTCTAACTCCCAGGTCATTTCCTCAACATCGTGGTTTCTCCACAAAACTTTGACTTGAGGTATAACCTTGGAGCATAGAATATGTTCCTTCTTATCCAAGATTTGAATAGGAACCTCTTCATACATCAAATCTTCTACTATTTCGTTCGGTTCTAACTCAATAATGTGGTTCGAGTCTTCCACATATTTACGTAACATGGATATGTGAAAAACGTTATGAACACGAGACATACTTGGTGGTAAAACGAGTCTATAGGCCACAGTTCCTACTCGATCGAGGATTAAAAATGGGTCGATGAATTGAGGATTGAGTTTTCCTCTCTTTCCAAATCTCGTAACTCCTTTCCATGGAGAAACACATAACAACACATGATCTCCTATATCGAATTCTACGTCCTTTCGATGAAGATCAGCATAACTCTTTTGTCGATCTTGTGAGGTTTTTATACGTTGTCGGATCGTTTGAATCTTTTCCGTAGTCATACGTACCAACTCCGGTCCCAACAATGTTGCTTCACCCACCTCATCCCAGCATACTGTAGAACGACACTTTCTTCCACACAACACTTCGAATGGAGCCATGCCAATACTTTCTTGGTAACTGTTGTTGTAGGAAAACTCCACCAATGGTAAGAACTTGTCCCAACTTCCCTTGAAGTCAAGGACACAGAGTCTTAATAGATCTTCAAGAGTTTGAATAGTCCTCTCTGACTGTCCGTCCTTCTGAGGATGATATGCCGAGCTAAATCGTAAATCTGTGCCAATACCTTTTTGCAAACTAACCCAAAATCGTGAAGTGAATCTTGGTTCTCGATCAGAAACTATGGATACCAGCATACCATGCAGTTTTACAATCTCGTTTATGTACATACGAGCAAGACGTTGAAGTGTATAAGTTTCTCGTATCGGTAAGAAATGAGCAGACTTGGTCAATCTATCAACAATGACCCAAATCGCATCTATGCCTTGAGAAACCTTAGGAAGACCGGTAATGAAATCCATGGTAATGTACTCCCACTTCCATTCTGGAATTTCAAGTGGTTGTAATGGACCTTTTGGTACTTGATGCTCCGCTTTAACTCGTTGACAAGTTAGACACCTTGAGATAAACAACGCTATCTCTCTCTTCATATTGCTCCACCAAAATGTATAGCCGATATCATGATACATTTTGGTACTCCCAGGATGGATTGCAAACGGTGTGTTGTGCGCCTCCATCATGATTTTATACTTTAAATTAGGGTCGTTTGGAACACAAAGTCTGGAGTTGACTCAAAGTATTCCTTCTTCATCGATTCTTGCTTCCGGCATAGCACCTTCTTGCACTTTCTTCCTCATACGCATCGGGCTCCAGTCAGTAGCTAGCTTGGCTTTTTAACTTTATCAATTAAAGCTCGGTTCTACTCGTATGTTCGCCATCATCACATGGGTCCCTGGAGTCTTTAACTCTATCTCCATCCTTTGTAAATCACAAAAAATGGGCCTTTGTGTTGACAATATCGCACTTCGTGTTGCATATGATCTTACTACTCAATAAATCGGCTACCACGTTCGCTTTACGGGATGGTATTGGATGGTATGATCATAATCTTTCAATTCGCCTGCCAACGTCGTTATCGCACGTTGATTTCCTTTTTGTGAAGAAATATTTGAGGCTTTTATGATCCGTAAAGATCTCCACTTTCTCTCCATACAAGTAATGCCTCCAAATTTTAAGTGTGAAGACAACAGCTGCTAACTCCAGGTCATGAGTATGATAATTCCTCTCATATTCTTTGAGTTGTCTTGAGGCATAGGCTATGACTTTTCCATGTTGCATGAGAACACATCCCAACCCTTTTCCCGAAGCATCACTATAGATGACAAATCCCTCCGATCCAGATGGTATTGTCAGAACAGGTGCTGAAATGAGTCTTGTAACAACCCGATATTTTCTATATAAATAAATAAGAAATTTTGCGTATAAATTTTTTTTGTTATTATTTTAAGGATGAGGATTTGTACAAGATAATGTATATATATATTTATGTGGTTTAATAAAAATATATTTATTGCATAAATGTTTACAAATAATTGTATTTTAGAATTATTGATTTTTGTAAAGTATATTCTTATAATAATTACTGTTATAAGCAGAAATGTTTTATTGATAATTTTCCATGAAAATATAATCATATATTTTTAAATAATATATGGAGTGATTTTTAGAATAATTATAATAGTTATTTTATTATACGAATTTTAGTACAGATTAATAAGTTAATTATTTTACCTTAATTACTAAGGTTAAATATGAAAGAATAAATCAGATATGGAATCCAAACCCTAATTTCGGATTTTTATCAAGGAATGAGAATAATAATATAATAATATTATATTTGAATTTTCAGTGCTATTAATATGTACTGTATGTACGTATAGATAATGGTTGGTCAATTATGTTGTGGCATGTTAAACAGTAGCATTAATTCGTTAAACCCTAACTTGAAACTCAAACCGGAGTTTGCAATAGGTAAGAAATTGTGGTACGTGATTTAAGACCATTATTATATTATGCTAATTAGGTAAACCCTAATTATTGTCTAGAAACCCTAATTGTAAATTAGAAACCCTAATTTCTAAGATGATAACTCTAATTATTATTTTAGTAAATAATTATGTTCATTAGGAAACCCTAATTCATAATTAGAGGAACCCTAATTAGATCAAGAAACCCTAAGTATTTTTAAAAACCCTAATTTTCTATTAAAAACCCTAATTTTAATTAGTGAGTTATAATTAAAATTTTATTAAACTTTAATCTTAAATTTTTAAACCCTAGAAATTATTTGGAAAACCTTAAGGTTTAAAATCTATTGATTAAAACCTAGATTCAAGTGCCATGGACAAGAATACCCTTAAAATGTTTTATTAGTTTACTAAATAACCTTTTGGTATTTATTTAATAAGCTAGATTGCAAAGTCACCACCCTAGATTATAGCACATGCTCTATATATCAACCAAGCTTATCCTCTTTGACACTTACAAGTTAGATTCAATGAATCTAAGTTATATAAATAGGTTAAGAGAGAAAAAAAGTTCACATTTTGCTCATTCATGCATCTATACTCATCCAAGACCTCTCTCTCTAAAAACTACAAAATATAGTAGTGGACCAGTCTCTAAATCAAGCCCCATGAAATCCATAACCAAATCAGAAGCACAGAATCAAGGATTATTCATAAGAGGTATAAACCCTAAAATGAAATCTGACTTTTGATCCTATGTTAGATGTTAGTTTTTTGTGTTAAATATGTTGTATGTAGTGTGTAATGATGATCAGGTTTGCTAGATGTTGGATCCATAACATCTAGAGGCTCGGTTTGGTGTTTTCAAAATCTGAAATTTTCTTTTTACGTCAATTGACAACCATATATCGTGTCTTCTAAATCTTTGGTTGTTAATGATTTTTGTGTTTTTAATGTTTGATCTGGTAGTATGATATGAGATCTTTGATCTGAAACTGGAATCAAAGTCAGATCATAAGCCGGTTGAAAGTTATTAGTGGTTAAACCACGTTGACCGACATCGAATTGAACGCTTTAGGGTAACAAGAACGCGTGCTGCGAAAAGTCCGACGACATGTTCACGCGTTTAAACTTGCTTGTGTTTACGTTTTTAGACCATGTTATTGTTGTAATGTTGTTGTCCGGACATGTAGGCTATATGACCATGCTTTCTATAATCATTAGATCCTTCTCAATCAAAGTAATCGATGGTCAAAGTAGTGTGGGATGAAATGCTGGGATGAAGTTTACGGGTAACCCGAAAACCTTCATAAGCGCTTTTGGACCACTACTTGAATAGATCCATATCTCTTGATGTGATGTTGTTAAACCGTTTTTTATGACATGGATCGATTGTCTTACATATGGTCTACATACTCAAACTTTTCAATCACTAAAACATCAATGTAATTACAAGTTGTGGAAGCCAAATGGATTGTGTCGAATCGTTTTCATTTCTAAACAACCCAAAAATGAAGAATCGCTCACGGCTACTTAAATGGGCCTAGATCTCATTTGGTTTTATGTTGTTTGGCCATGTTTCTTGTTAAATCGTGTAGTCTGACATTACTATTACAACCTCTAATCATTTACTTACCCAGAAACACAATAATCAGAGAATAATGCTTGGTCAAATCGCGAAGTGAATCTTGGGTCTCGATTAGAAACTATGGATACTGGCATACCATGCAATCTTACAATCTCGTTTCTGTACATACGAGCAAGACGTTCAAGTGTATAAGTTTTTCGTATCGGTAAGAAATGATCAGACTTGGTCAGTCTATCAACAATGATCCAAATTGCATCTATGCCTTGAGAAACTTTGGGAAGACCGGTAACGAAATCCATGGTAATGTGCTCCCACTTCCATTCTGGAATTTCAAGTGGTTGCAATGGACCTTTTGGTACTTGATGATCCGCCTTGACTCGTTGACAAGTTAAAAACCTTGAGATAAACTCTCGCTATCTCTCTTTCATATTTGCACCACCAAAATGTATGTCAAGATCACGATACATTTGGTACTCCCAGGATGGATTGTAAACGGTGTGTTGTGCGCCTCCATCATGATGTTATACTTTAAATCAGGGTCGTTAGGAACACAAAGTCTGGATTTGACTCGAAGTATTCCTTCCTCATCGATTCTTGCTTCCGGCATAGCACCTTCTTGCACTTTCTTCTTCATACGCATTAGCTCCAGGTCTGTAGCTTGAGCAGCTTTAACTTTATCGATTAAAGTCGGTTCTACTCGTATATTCGCCATCATCATATGGGTCCCTGGAGTTTTTAACTCTATCTTTATCCTTTGCAAGTCACACAAAATGGGCTTTTGTGTTATGAATATTATACTCGTACCCGCATATGATCTTCTACTCAATGCGTCAGCTACCACGTTCGCTTTTCCAAGATGGTATTGGATGGTATGATCATAATCTTTTAATAGTTCAAGCCAACGTCGTTGTCGCATGTTGAGTTTCTTTTGAGTGAAGAAATATTTGAGGCTTTTATGATCCGTAAAGATCTCCACTTTCTCTCCATACAAGTAATGCCTCCAAATTTTAAGTGCGAAGACAACAGCTGCCAACTCTAGATCATGAGTAGGATAATTCCTCTCATATTCTTTGAGTTGTCTTGAGGCATAAAGCTATGACTTTCCCATGTTGCATGAGAACACATCCTAACCCTTTGCCCAAGCATCACTCAGTAGATGACAAATCCTCCGAACCGTATGGTATTGTCGAATAGGTCTTTGAAATGAGTCTCCTTTTGAGTTCTTGAAAACTCTTCTCACATTCCTCGCTCTAACAAGAACTTTGTATCTTTTCGAGTCACCGAGTTAATGGAGTAGCGATTCGAGAAAATCCTTCCACGAATCTCCGATAATAACCAAATAAACCGAGAAAGCTACGTACTTGATTCTTGATTTGGGTTGCTCCCACTTTGAATAGCTTCAATCTTTCTTGGGTCAATCGGATATTCCATGACTTGATACTACGTGCCCAAGGAATGCTACTTCCTCAAGCCAGAACTCGCATTTCTTTAACTTGGCATAAAACTTATATTCACGAAGCTTTTGGAGTATCAGCCTCAAGTGTTGCTCATGATCTTCACGGCTTTTGGAATAAATAAGGATGTCATCAATAAAGACGACCACAAAGTGATCCAAATATTCTTTGAATACTCGGTTCATCATATCCATGAAGGCAGCAGGAGCATTAGTCAATCCAAAAGACATGACTAAGAATTCATAATGTCCGCATCGAAGTTCTCAAGGCGCCTTTGGAATATCCTCGCTTTTAACCTTCACCGATGATATCCGAATGAAGATCGATCTTTGAAAAAATTGTGCTCCTTAGAATCGATCAAACAGTCATCAATACGTGGCAATGGGTACCTATTTTTGATGGTGACATGATTCAACTCCCGATAATCAATACAAAGTCGCATACTCCCATCATTCTTCTTCACAAATAGAAATGAGAGCACCCCAAGGAGACGACTTAGACGAATGAAACCAATGTCTAACAATTCCTCGCAATTGGGTCTTTAACTCCTCAAGTTCAATAGAGCCATTCGATATGGGGATTTGGAAATGGGTTTTGTTTCGAGTTCAAGGTCGATACAAAATTCAACTTCACGCTTCTGGGGGTAGGCCAGAAGTTCTTCGTGAATACGTCAGAAATTTATTAACAATAGAAATATCCTCCAAATTTGACGTATTTTTGTTTAAATCCGTGACATGAGCTAAGAAAGCTTGACATCCATTTTTCAATAAACGAATAGCTTTATGGCTTGAGATGACCGTGATTGATTTTAATGGTTTGGTCGCTTGAATTTGCATAATAGGTTTATTAGGAATATGAAAGCTAACAACCTTACGAAAACAATCAATTTTAACATGATGAGTAGTTAACCAATCAATCCCTAGAATCACGTCAAATGCGAGTATTTTTAAGGAGATAAGATCGACAGTAACGTAGCGTCATACCGATTTGAATCAAACAAGACTTATAAACAAAGGGATGTAATGAAGGTTTCTCCTAATGGAGTTTCAACAGATAAGTCAAAGTCTAATTTCTCCTGAGTCAAATTTAATTGTTGAGCGCAAAGTAGGAGAAATAAAAGAATGGGTAGAACCCAGATCAAATAAGGTATAGACTTAGCTAGAGTTTATGATAAGCTTACCCGTGATGACCTCGTTCGGGTTCCTTGCTTTCGGGAGGTCACAACAAACGCCTCTCCTCAGCACTACACGGCTTTGACTTTTTTGGGATGGCATTTGGTGCCTCCATCCTAAATTGAACTTGTCTTTGGTGAACGACAAAATTCCAAGCTAGGTGACCTTCTCTTCCACAATTATAACACGCTTTGGATGGCATCGCGGCAGCTGGACCGATATGTCCTCCCTCCGCATTTGAAGCATATGATAGGTGGTCGTTTCTCCTTTCTTAACCACTTCTCTTTGGTCGACGCCTTTCCATCATTGTTGAATCTCCTTTTCTTGAAATTTCCATTTTACTGTCTTGCTATGATTACCACCAAGTGGTTACCATTTCTCGCATGTTGATTCCCTCCACGCTTGTTGTCACCGTTTCGATGACTGTTACCATTGGTATTTTCATGCTGTTGGCTGCTTTCCTTTGGTTACGTTGACTCGTTATCGCGCTCCAATAACTGAGCCCTATTTACAACATCTAAGTACAAACACAGTTTATGAGAAATTAGATATTGACGTATCTCCGGTTTCAAACCTCTTAAAAACATTCGAGTCATTCGCTCCTCATTATCAACCATATGGGATACAAACCGGGATAACTCCGCAAATTTAGCCTCGTATTGGGACACGGTCATATTGTTTTGTTCCAACTTGATAAACTCCACCTCCTTCATGTGACGAATACTTTCGGAAAGTACTTATCATTGAATAGCTCTTGAACTTCTCCCAAGACATCTTGAGTCGGCCAGTCAGAGTACGCTTTTACGATTCCCACCAATGAATCGCTTCTTCACGCAACATAAAGGTGGAGAAGGGAACCTTTTGCTCCTGAGCATCCCAAGACATCAAATATCTTGGTGATCTTCTTTATCCATGCTTCCGCCTTAAGTGGTTTAGGCTCTCCAATAAACTCCTGTGGTCCCAGCTCCTGAACTAGTTTAGCGGTGACCGTCCGAGAGTTTCTGTGTTTACACTCATATTTTGAACAGAGCCACTCTCTTTGATGTTGCATGAATTTCATAAAGCCTCTGAACATTCCATCGTTCATCATTTGGTTAGTGTTGTTGTTTGGATGAGGATTGTCGCCTTCCTGATGCACGTTGTCCTGGTTATTGATCTGTGGAGACTTAACGGTCTCCTATGCTCCATTGATGTTCTCAACATTCTCGGATGCCATTTTCAAACACTGCCACAAAACAAGGGTTAATTGACATGCAACATATTATCACTATACTCTGACCGACCAATCAAATACCAAATAAACTTAGGTAGGTCATACTAGCGAAGGAATTCCCCGTCTCTCCCCTCCTAGTTCTAGTCTCACATCTTAGCCAGGGATCATATCCCTAAGATTTGATACCAACTGTGACGCCCCCAAAATTAGGTATACGTCACCCATCTTGGGTCGCCACTTACATGGTACAAAATTCAAATACAACTTAATAATACAACTATCGTGTACAATTCGACAAAACATAAACTGTGAATTTGAATAAAAATATTGTATACTAGAGATTATACAAACTCAAAAGGAGTCCTTATTACAATTATTATTACACTATTTCACAGAATAGTGAAGACTACTAATGCTATCATCCGTCCGGCACTCCGCTCCCCCGACTAGTCCCCTCGCTACGCTCTCATTTCAAGAGAACAATAAAAGTAAAAGGGTGAGCTCAACTAGCCTAAGAGAAAATATTATGACTAAGATAATGCGAATATATTATCGTTAGCCTTCAACAAGAGTTAAACCGATACAATATAACAACCATCAAGTTTAACTACAATTTTAACAAGCAATCCATTAAAAGAGTCAAGTAGAGAATAAAATCTACTATCTTTTATGATTTAAAAGGTTTTTCATCACTTTTATCGCTGGGACTCAGCTTAATAAATAATCCACATCATCGAATCACCCCAGCACTACGGCCAAGGATATTCTTTAGTATCACGACCACAATTATCCATGCACTACGGGCCAAGAATATTTGTGTATTCATTAATGGTCATGATCATGCCAATAATTGTCCATCAATGCACTACGGGCCAATGAGGACTTTTACCACATCATTTGTAACATTACTACCATGATTACAATCAATAATCCTCGTCATCATAATCATACCAAGTCCATCTATGCATTATAGGCCACGATGACTTTCAAAAAAATATAAATATGAGGATGATGACAATGATATAAGAATTCAATAAAACAAGTTCAAGAATTAATTTTATCCAAGAACTAATAACGTCCAAATTGTCAACATGATACTCGCTGTAGAGTAAAATTCAAGAATGCTCGTAAGAATATTTCCATGAAAAGATATCGGATGAAGCGCAAATATCAAGGATATTCCCCTAATTTCATGGAGTATAGAAGTCAAAACTTTAACCAACTTAGTATAATAAGGAATGGAATAACAAAAGAAATCACCAGTGCATTCGATGATCAAGACATTTAGGTTATTCCAATGTAATAATAAATAATGTAATCGGTCCGGCATAAAACGCATGCATGATGATATTCCAACAAAATAATAAAGAAAGAATCAGTCCCAAAGAAAAATGCATGAAATGATGTGATATTCCAATGTAATAATAAAGATTTAAAAAAACGGTGCAGTCCCAGTGAATACGCACGCATGAACGCATGATGTTCCAACAAAATGATAAAGAATGGAACAATGTAAGAATTTCACCAAGTATAGGGTAGCCACAGATACAAGTTATTCCAACATGTAATAATAAAGAATGGAATAATGAAGTTCTCTTCATGGATAAGAAAGAAATAATACTCCCTACCTTGGAAAAATATTCCGGAAAAAATTGGATATTTGGAATAAGTGAATAGCAGATTTTCTTCTTCTTTCTTTCTATAATTTCTCTCTATAATAATCGCCTAAAGCTTTTGTGAATTGGTGAGAAATGAAGGAAGAATGAGCTTCTATTTATAGGAAAATATAGTTTCGATAATCAGACGCTTTGGGGCTCAAAATTACAGTACAATACCTCCAACTTTTCTTTCATTTTTAATTTAGTCCTGCAAGTATTATCAATCTTGAACCAACTCCCCTAATAGTAAATAATGTGAATCAATAGTTCAATCATGTGAATCAATAGTATAATCATGTGAAAAAATACGAATTACAGTATAGTACCTCCATCTATACCTCAATTTTTAACTTAGTCATGCAAGTATTATCAATCTTGCACCAACTCCCCTAATAGTAAATAATGTGATTCAATAGTACACATATGTGAACAAATAGTTATATAAGCATGTGAATTAGTAGCAATTAATTGCTCATTTATCCGATAAATTACCCGATTTATCAATATAACCCCTAAACATCAATTATTATCTAATAAATGTCGATTTTCACTAACACAAACAATTCCAACATAATGAAACTATTTTTATCAAAAATATAAATTTTGAAATTTCGAAGTTTGATTTTTCCCGAAAAAGTCAACTGTTGACTTTTTGACCAAATATTGAATCCCGAAAATTTTGTGTTTATAGACTATTTTTACTAATTCCGTCATTCCGGACTCAAATATCACGCCCGCGTCTCCAAATTCAACTCCGAACAACATTCATCATTAATATTATAACTCACAATATTTATCAACCATGTCGCTCCTGTGAAAGAGGGGGCTTCCAATAAGGATTTCTCCCTATCATGCGCGCCAATTAGGTGACCAAACCTCTCATTAATGAGTAACTTCTAGACATTGTAAATATTGCAGCTTTATAATATGAATAACTTTGTCGCTCAAGTATTAATTTAATAAAAACATTTTATGCATGATAATACCGACCATAATTGAATCCATAATATGATAGATATGATGATGCAACAATTATCAGTAGCAATAATTGATTATAACTCGAGTGACTTTTCACGTAAGCATCAATAATCAATACCGTGTGCTACTATGCAACCACGCCAGATTCAGTACTTTTTTAACACCGTTGTTTCAACAGCTTTAACTGTAAAACTTCCGCCGTTTTTTTCATAAAGTATTTTGTCGTTTCTCAATCCGATAATAATTCCATTGCTGGGGTCCACCAATGATTGTGCTTGCTATACGAATATTCCTGTTAAAACGAATATTCCCCACCAATCGAATATTATATAACAACTCATGTATTTTGCAAAATTTGTAAATATTACCCACAACTATAACATTATATCAAATTCACACCATAATATTCAAAAATATATTTTGAGAAAATTTAATCTTTATTCAAAAAGTTAGGGTCTTACAACCTCCCATTCTTATGAAATTTCGTCCTTGAAATTAGGGTGCGTACCTGGTATGTCGAAGAGGTGAGGATACCTTGATTTCATTTCGATTCTAATTCCCAAGTCATTTCCTCAACATCGTGGTTTCTCCACAAAACTTTGACTTGAGGTATAACCTTGGAGCGTAGAATATGTTCCTTCTTATCCAAGATTTTAACAGGAACCTCTTCATATGTTAAATCTTCCTCTATTTCGTCCGGTTCTAACTCAATAATGTGGTTCGGGTCTTTCACATATTTACGTAACACGGATATTTGAAAACGTTATGAACACGAGACATACTTATGCAAGAACGCAAGTCTATAGGCCACGCTTCCTACTCGATCGAGGATTAAAATGGGCTAATGAATCGAGGATTGAGCTTTCCTCTTTTTCCAAATCTTGTAACTCTTTCCATGGAGCAACACGTAACAACACATGATCTCTCAATATCGAATTCTACGCCCTTTCGATGAAGATCAAAGATAACTCTTTTATCGATCTTGTGAGGTTTTTATACGTTGTTTGATCATTTGAACCTTTTTCGTAGTCATACGTACCAACTCTAGTCCCAACAACGTTGCTTCACCCACCTCATCCCAAAGATACCGAGAAAACGACACTTTCTTCCATACAACGCCTCGAATGGAGCCATGCCAATGCTTGCTTGATAACCGTTGTTGTAGGAAAACTCCACCAATGGTAAGAACTTGTCCCAACTTCCTTGAAATTAAAGACACAGTAGTCTTAATAAATCTTCAAGAGTTTGAATAGTCCTCTCCGATTGTCCGTCTGGTCGAGGATGATATGCCGAACTAAATCGTAAATTGCGCTGCCCATAGCTTTTTGTAAATTAACCCAAAATCATGTAGAAGTGAATCTTGGGTCTCGATCGTAAACTATGGATACTTGGCATACCATGCAATCTTACAATCTCGCTTATGTACATACGAGAGCAAGACGTTCAAGTGTATAAGTTTCTCGTATTGGTAAGAAGTGAGCAGACTTGGTCAATCTATCAACAATGACCCAAATTGCATCAATGCCTTGCGAAACCTTGGGAAGACCAGTAACAAAATCCATGATAATGTGCTCCCATTTCCACTCTTAAATTTCAAGTGGTTGCAATGGACCTTTTGGTACTTGATGCTTCGCCTTGACTCGTTGACAAGATAAAAACCTTGAGATAAACTCTGCTATCTCTCTCTTTATATTGCACCACTAAAATGTATGTCGAAGATCAAGATACATTTTGGTACTCCCAGGATGGATTGCAAACTGTGTGTTGTGCGCTTCCATCATGATTTTATACTTTAAATCAGGGTCGTTAGAAACACAAAGTCTGGAGTTGACTCGAAGTATTCCTTCCCCATCGATTCTTGCTTCCGGCATAGCACATTCTTACACTTTCTTCTTCATACGCATTAGCTCCAGGTCTGTAGCTTGAGCGACTTTAACTTTAACTTTATCGATTAAAGTCGGCTTCTACTCAGATATTCGCCATCATCATATGGGTCCCCGAGTCTTTAACTCTATCTCCATCCTTTGCAAGTCACACAAAATGGGCTTTTGTGTTGTGAATATTACACTCGCATTCGCATATATAATCTTCTACTCAATGCGTCACCTACCACGTTCGCTTTTCCGTGATGGTATCGATGGTATGATCATAATCTTTTAATAGTTCAAGCCAACGTCGTTGTCGCATGTTGAGTTTCTTTTGAGTGAAGAAATATTTGAGGCTTTTATGATCCGTAAAGATCTCCACTTTCTCTCCATACAAGTAATGCCTCCAAATTTTAAGTGCGAAGACAACAGCTTCTGACTCTAGATCATGAGTAGGATAATTCCTCTCATATTCTTTGAGTTGTCTTGAGGCATATGCTATGACTTTCCCATGTTGCATGAGAACACATCCTAACCCTTTGTCCGAAGCATCACAGTAGATGAAAAATCCCTCCGAACCAGATGGTATTGTCAGAACAGGTGCTGAAATGAGTCTCCTTTTGAGTTCTTGAAAACTCTTCTCACATTCCTCGCTCCAACCGAACTTTGTATCTTTTCGAGTCAGCTGAGTTAATGGAGTAGCGATTCGAGAAAATCCTTCCACGAATCTCCGATAATAACCAAATTAAACCGAGAAAGCTACGTATTTGATTCATCGATTCGGGTTGCTCCCACCTTTGAATAGCTTCAATCTTTGCTGGGTCAACAGATATTCCATGACTTGATACTACGTGCCCAAGGAATGCTACTTCCTCAAGCCAAAACTCGCATTTCTTTAACTCGGCATAAAGCTTATATTCACGAAGCTTTTGGAGTATCGACCTCAAGTGTTGCTTTCATGATCTTCACGACTTTTGGAATAAATAAGGATGTCATCAATAAAGACGACCACAAAGTGATCCAAATATTCTTTGAATACTTGGTTCATCATATCCATGAAGGCAAAGCAGAGAGCATTAGTCAATCCAAAAGATATGACTAAGAATTCATAATGTCCGTCTCGAGTTCTCAAGACGCTTTTGAATATCCTCATTTTTAACCTTCAAATTGATGATATCCGTAAAGAAGATCGATCTTTGAAAAAAATTGTGCTCCTTGTAAATCGATCAAACAAACAGTCATCAATACGCGGCAATGGGTACCTATTTTTGATGGTGACATGATTCAACTCCCGATAATCAATACAAAGTCGCATACTCCCATCATTCTTCTTCACGAATAGAATAGAGCACCCCAAGGAGAGACGTACTAGACGAATAATGAAACCAATGTCTAACAATTCCTCGTAATTGGGTCTTTAACTCCTGAAGTTCAATAGAGCCATTCGATATGGGGCTTTGAAATGGGTTTTATCTTCGGGTTCAAGGTCGATACAAAATTCAACTTCACGCCTGGGGTAGGCCAGAAGTTCTTCAGGAATACGTCAGGAAATTTATTAACAATAGAAATATCCTTCAAATTTGACGTATTTTTGTTTAAATCCGTGACATGAGCTATGAAAGCTTGACATCCGTTTTTCAATAAACAAATATCTTTATGGCTTGAGATGATCGTGATTGATTTTAATGGTTTGGTCACTTGAATTCGCATAACAGGTTTATTAGGAATATTAAAGCTAACAACCTTACGAAAATAATCAATTTTAGCATGATGAGTAGTTAACCAATCAATCCCTAGAATCACGTCAAATGCAAGTATTTTAAAGGAGATAAGATCGACAGGTACCGTGCGGTTACCGATTTGAATCAAATAAGACTTATAAACAGTGGATATAATGAAGGTTTCTCCTAATGGAGTTTCAACAGATAAGTCAAAGTCTAATTTCTCCGGAGTCAAATTTAATCGTTGAGCGCAAGTAGGATAAAAAAAAGAATGGGTAGAGCCGGTATCAAATAAGGTATGCACTTCGCTAGAGTTTATAATAAGCTTACCCGTGATGACCTCGTTCGGATTCCTTGCTTTCTGGGAGGTCACAACAAACGCTCTCCCTTGCACTACCGGCTTTGACTTTTTTGGGACGGCCTTTGGTTCCTCCATCCTAGCTGAACTTGTCTTTGGTGAACGAAAAAATCGGGATAGGTGACCTTCTATTCCACAATTATAACACGCTTTGGATGGCATCGTGCAGTTTGGAGTGATATGTCCCTCCCCTCCGCATTTGAAGCATTTGATAGGTGGTCGTTCTCCTTCCTTAACCACGGTTGCTGGTGCTGACGTCTTTCCATCATTGTTGAATATCCTTTTCTTGAAATTTCCATTTTTACTGTCTTGGCCATGATTACCACCGAAGTGGTTACCATTTCTGGCATGTTGATTCCCTCCACGCTTGTTGTCACCGTTTCGATAACTGTTACCATTGGTATTTTCATGTCGTCAACCGCTTTCCCTTGGTTATATTGACTGCTATCAAGCCCCAATAATCGAGCCCTATTTACAACATTTGAGTACAAACACGCTTTATGAGAAATTAGATATCGACGTATCTCCTGCTTTTAAACCTCTTAAAAACATTCGTGTCATTCGCTTCCTCATTATCAACCAAATGGGATGCAAACCGGATAACTTCGCAAATTTAGCCTCAGATTGCGACACCTGGTCATATTGTTTTGTTCCAACTTGATAAACTCCACCTCCTTCATGTGACGAAATACTTTCGGAAAGTACTTGTCGCTTGAATAGCTCTTGGAACTTCTCCCAAGACATCTTGAGTCACGCCAGTCGGGTACGCTTTTACGATTCCCACCAAGAATCGCTTCTTCACGCAACATAAAGGTGGCGAAGGAACCTTTACTCCTCGGAGCATCCCAAGACATCAAATATCTTGGTGATCTTCTTTATCCATGCTTCCGCCTTAAGTGGTTTAGGCTCTCCAATAAACTCCGGTGGTCCCAAATTCCTTGAACTGCTTAATGCGTGACCATCCGAGAGTTTCCTGTGATTACACCTGTATTTTAAACAGGAGCCACTCTCGCCTGATGTTGCATGAATTGCATGAAGCCTCGGAACATTCCATCGTTCATCATTTGGTTAGTGTTGTTGTTTGCATGAGGATTGTCGCCTTCCTGATACACGTTGTCCTTGTTATTGATCTGTGGAGACTCAACGGTCTCCTGTGCTCCATTGATGTTCTCAACATTCTCGGATGCCATTTTTAAACACTGCCACAAAACAAGGGTTAATTGACATGCAACATATTATCACTATACTCTGACCGACCAATCAAATACCAAATAAACTTAGGTAGGTCATACTAGCGAAGGAATTCCCCGTCTCTCCCCTCCTAGTTCTAGTTTCACATCTTAGCCAGGGATCATATCCCTAAGATTTGATACCAACTGTGACGCCCCCAAAATTAGGTATACGTCACCCATCTTGGGTCGCCACTTACATGGTACAAAATTCTAATACAACTTAATAATACAACTGTCGTGTACAATTCGACAAAACATAAACTGTGAGTTTGAATAAAAATATTGTATACTAGAGATTATACAAACTCAAAAGGAGTCCTTATTACAATTATTATTACACTATTTCACAGAATAGTGAAGACTACTAATGCTATCATCCGTCCACTACTCCGTTCCTCGACTAGTCCTCGCTACGCTCTCATTTCCGAAGAGAACAATAAAACTAAAAGGGTGAGCTCAACTAGCCCAAGAGGGAAATATTATGACTAAGATAATGCGTAATATATATTATCGTTAGCCTTCAACAAAGGTTTAAACCGATACAATATAACAACCATCAAGTTTAACTACAATGAACAAGCAATCCATTAAAAGAGTCAAGTAGAGAATAAAATCTACTATCTTTTATGATTTAGAAGGTTTTTCATCACTTTTATCACGGACTCAACTTAATAAATAATCCACATCATCGAATCACCCCCGCACTACTACCAAGGATATTCTTTAGTATCACGACCACAATTATCCATGCACTACGCCAAGAATATTTATGTATTCATATTAATGGTCATGATCATGCCAACAATCGTCCATCAATGCACTACGAGCCAATGAAGACTTTTACCACATCATTTGTAACATTACTACCATGATTACAATCAATAATCCCTCGGTCATAATCATACCAAGTCCATCTATGCACTTACAGGCCACAATTGACTTTCAAAAAATATAAATATGAGGATGATGACAATGATATAAGAATTCAATAAAACAAGTTCAAGAATTAATTTGTCCAAGAACCAATAACGTCCAAATTGTCAACATGATATCGCTTTCAGAGTAAAATTTAAGAATGCTCGTAAGAATATTTCCATGAAAAGATACTCGGATGAAGCGCAATTATCAAGGATATTCCACCAATTTCATGGAGTATAGAAGTCAAAACTTTAACCAACTGAGTATAATAAGGAATGGAATAACAAAAGAAATTACCAGTATGCGATAGACCGCATGACGCAAGTTATTCCAACAAAATAATAAATAACGGAATCAGTCCCATGAAAACGCATGCATGTGATATTATTCAACAAAATAATAAAGATTTTAATCAGTCCGCGTAAAACGCATGCATGGATATATTCACGAAGCTTTTGGAGTGTCACCTCAAATGTTGCTCATGATCTTCACGGCTTTTGGAATAAATAAGGATGTCATCAATAAAGACGACCACAAAGTGATCCAAATATTCCTTGAATACTTGGTTCATCATATCCATGAAGGCGGCGAGGAGCATTAGTCAATCCAAAAGACATAACTAGGAATTCATAATGCCCGCATCGGAGTTCCGGAAAGCCGCCTTTGAATGTCATCTATTCTAATCTTCAACAGTGATATCCTGATCAAGATTAATCTTTGAAAAGAATTTGGCTCCTTGCAACTTGTAAAACAGGTTTTTAATACGTGGAAATGGGTACATATTTTTGATGGTGACATGATTCAACTCCCGATAATCAATACAAAGTCGCATACTCCCATCTTTCTTCTTCACAAATAGAAACAGAGCACCCCAAGGAGAAGTACTAGGACGAATAAAGCCAATGTCTAACAATTCCTACAATTGGGTCTTTAACTCACGAGTTCAATAGAGTCATTCGATATGGGGCTTTGGAAATGGGTTTGTACTGTGTTCAAGGTCGATACAAAATTCAATTTCACGCCCGGGGTAGGCCAGTGAAGTTCTTCGTGAATATGTCAAGAATTTATTAACAATTGAAATATCATTCAAAACTCGATTTATTTTTATTTAGATTCGTGACACGAAGCAAGAAAGCTTGACATCCGCTTTTTCAATAAATGAATAGCTTTTATGGCTTGAGATGACCGTGATCGATTTTAATAGTTTGGTCGCTTGAATTCGCATAATAGGTTGATTAGGAATATGAAAGCTAACATCTTACGAAAATAATCAATTTTTGCATGATGAGTAGTTAACCAATCAATTCCTAGATTCACGTCAAATGCAAGTATATCCAATGAAATAAGATCGACAGGTAATATGAGGGTACCGATTTGAACGAAACAAGACTTATAAACAATGGATGTAATGAAGGTTTCTCCTAATGGATTTTCCACAGATAAGTCAAAATCTAATTTCTCCGGAGTCAAATTTAATCGTTGAGCACAAGTAGGAGAAATAAAAGAATGGGTAGAACCGGTATCAAATAAAGTATAGACTTCGCTAGAGTTTATGATAAACTTACCCGTGATGACCTCATTTGGGTTTCTTGCTTTCTAGGAGGTCATTACAAACGTTTTCCCTTGCACTACCGGCTTTAATTTTTTTGGGACGGCCTTTGGTGCCTCCATCCTAGCCGAACTTGTCTTTGGTGAACGACAAAATTGGGCTAGGTGAGCTTCTCTTCCACAATTATAACAAGCTTTGGACGACATCACACAGTTTGGACTGATGTGTCCCTCCCCTCCGCATTTGAAGCATATGATAGGTGGTCGTTCTCCTTCCTTAACAATGGGTGCTGGTACTGACGTCATTCCATCATTGTTGAATCTCCTCTTCTTAAAATGTCCATTCTTATTGTTTTGGCCCTCGATTACCAACGGCGTGGTTACCATTTCGCCCGTTGATTCCTCCACGCTTGTTGTCACCGCTCGATGATCGCTTCCATTGGTATTATCATTTTGTCATTTGCTTCTCTTTTGGTCATATTGACTCGTTATCGCTCCACTAATCGAGCCCTATTTACAACATCCGAATACAAACACGCTTTATGAGAAATAAGTTGTTGACGATTCCTAAAACTTCAAACCTCTTAAAAACAACCATGTCATTCTTTTCTTCATTATCCACCAAGTGGGACGTGAACCGGATAACTCCTAAACTTTGCTTCGCATCGCGACACGGGCCATATTATTTTGTTCCAACTTGATGAAATCCACCTCCTTCATGTGACGAATACTTTCGGGAAAGTACTTGTCGTTGAAGAGTTCTTGGAACTTCTCCCAAGATATTTTTAGTGCGGCAGGTTAAGTAAGCTTTACCGACTCCCACCAGTAATTTGCCTCTCTTCGCAACATAAAGGCGACAAAGGGAACCTTTTGCTCCTCGGAGCATCCCAAGACATCAAATATCTTGGTGATCTGCTTTATCCATGCTTCCGCCTTAAGTGGTTTTGGCTCTCCAATAAACTCCGGTGGTCCCAGCTCCTTGAACTGTTTAGCGGTGACCATCCGAGAGTTTTTAGTGGTTCCACCTATATTTTGGACAGGAGCCGCTCTCGCCTGCTGTTGCATGAATTGCATAAAGCTTCTGAGCATTACATCATTCATCATTTGGTCATTGTTGTTATTTACATGAGGATTGTCGCCTTCCTGATGCACATTATCCTGATTATTGATATGTGGTGAATCAACGGTCGCCTGTGCTCCATTGCTATTCTCAACATTCTCGGATGTCATTTTCAGATACTGCCACAAAATAAAAGGTTAATTGACATGTAACATATTATCCCTATATTCTGACCGACCAATTAAATGCAAAAATAAACTTAGGTAGGTTATACTAGCGAAAGAATTCCCCGTCTTTCCCCTCCTAGTTCTATTCTCACATTTTAGCCACGGATCATATCCCTTAGCTTTGATACCAATTGTGACGCCCCCAAAATTAGGTATACATCACCCATCTTGAGTCGCCAGATATATGGTACAGAATTCAAATACAACTTAATAATACAACTGTCGTGTACAATACGACAAACATAAACTGTGAGTTTGAATACAAATATTGTCTACTAGAGAGTATAAAAACTCAAAAGGAGTCCTCATTACAATTATTATCACACTGTTTCACAGAATAGTGAGGACTACTAATGCACCATCTAGGATCACCACTCCGTTCCCCGACTAGTCCCAGCTACTTTCTCATTTCCTGAAGAGAACAATGAAAGAAAGGGTGAGCTCAACTAGCTCAGTAAGAAATATTATGACTAAGATAATGCAGAATAATTTATAATTAGCCTTCAACAGTGTTAAACTGATAAAATATAACAAACATCAAGTTTAACTACAGCGGAACAAGCAATCCATTAGAAGAGTCAAGTAGAGAATAAAATCTACTATCTTCTATGATTTAAAAGATTTTCATGACTTTTATCATTTGAGACTCGACAATAAATAATCCACATCATCCCCGCACTACTGGCCAAGGATATTCATTAAGATCACAACCATGAATTATCCACGCACCACGTACCAAGGATATTCGTGTATTCATCAATGGTCACGATCGTACAACAACAAATCCATCAATGCACTACGGGTCAATGAGGACTTTTTCCACATCATTTGTAATATTACGGTCATGATTACACCAAATAATCCTCGGTCATAATCATACCAAGTCCATCTACGCACTACAGCCACGATGAATTTCAACATAATATAAACATGAGGATGATGACAATGATATAAGAATTCAATAAAACAAGTTCAAGAATTAAGTTATTCAGAACTAATAACGTCCAAATTGTCAACATGATACTTGCTTTGTAGAGTAAAATTCAAGAATGCTCAAGAAGAATATTTCCATGAAAAGATATCGGATGAAGCGCAAATATCAAGGATATTCCACTAATTTCATGGAGTATAAAGTCAAAACTTTAACCAACCGAGTATAATAACGAATGGAATAACAAAAGAAATCACCATGCATGCGGTATTACATGTATGTGTTATTCCAATGTAATAATAAGTAATCGGAACCAGTCGTCGCTAAATTAAGACTGATAGATGTTCCATCGTAATAATACAGACGAACCGTGTCCCAAGGTAAAACGCATGCATGTGATATTCCAATGTAATAATAATAAAGACGGAACCAGTCCGACGAAAACGCATGTAGAGCATATGATATTCTAATAGAATAATAATAAAGATGGAATAATAGAAGAATAGCACCAAGTATAGGTAGTCCACGACATCTTTGGTTAATCCAAAGCAGAATAATAAAGAATGGAATAATGTAAGTTCTCTTCATGAATATAAAAGACATAATAACCCTTACCATAAAAGAAACCGAATATAAGAGTAGGAAAGTAGCGTAATAATTTTCTATAGTTTATTTATAAATTCTCTCTAGAGTTTCAAAGAATTAAGTAATAAATAATGAAGGAATGAGCTTCTATTTATAGAAGAATGGATCGTGATAAGAATTAACTCATGAACTATCCAGTTGATTAATTTTAATCTGGACGATCCATAATTAAAGAAAATATTTAAATAAAATATATTATATATATTAAATATATATATAACATGTGTAAAAAAAATCACTGGATACACTCCCGATCACCTGCTTCCTTCATTTCCAAAATTGTCAAAGTTATATATATATATATATATATATATATATATATATAACCTAATAATACTCCTTTCCCGACCTTTCCCCTAATTCCCCGTGACAAAATTGTCTTGACCAAGACTTTGCCAAACACATGGGTCCCACTCGTGGGCCCCCATCTTTTATTATATAAAATAATTTTCTACCGATTATTTTGAAAAATGAGTAAATAGGAGTCCATAAAATAAGCAAAATTTACAACAATTACTATAACAATAATTGAACAAAACTGAGTGACTTCTCACGTAAGCATCAATAATCAAAACCGTATGTCACTAAACTACGCCTGACATCGCATTTCTTTTAACACCGGGTGTTTCAACAGTTAACGGTAAAACTTCCGCCGTTATTTTCATAAAGTATTTGTGTCGTTTTCTCAATTCGACAATAATTTCATTGTGGGGTCCACCAATGATTGTGCTTGCTTGTATTTAATATTCCCCTGTTAAAACGAATATTCCCCACCAATCGAATATTATATAACAACTTGCGTATTTTGCAAAATTTGTAAATATTACCCACAACTATAACATTATATTAAATTAATTCCATAATATTCAAAAATAATAATTATAGAAAAATTCATCTTTATTCAAAAAGTTGGGGTCTTACAGGGGTGGAGTGTATACATAATCACATAATATTTTTTTTGGTGTGGGTGGGGGTGGGTAGGTGGTGGGGTGGGGGTGGGGTGGATTGGAGTGGGGGTAAGGGGTGTATACATAATCACATAATATTTTTTTGGTGGGGGTGGGGGTGGGTGGCGTAGCGGGTTTATACATAATCACATAATATTTTATCGGTTAAAAAAGCAATTTTTTTTGTGGGGGTGGGGGTGGGGGTGGGGGTAGGGGGCGGTCAGTAAGGGGTGTATACACAATCACATAATATTTTTTTTTGATGGGGTTGGAGTGGGGTGGGTTGTTGAGCTTCTTGATTCTATCTAATAAAATACAAATGATTTTGAATTTTCTCTCATTCAATAAATCATCTGGGCCGTTAAAAGTTTGAGATAAATCTCACCGTCCATACTGTGCCGGAGACACGGGACCAAGCTAGTATGTAAATATGGGTGGAAAAACTTTTGATTTGGAATGGGTCAAAAAATGGTTAACCGGGTTGGAACTATATTTCTTTTTAAAAATATGGTACCAAACTTTAACCAACCTAAATAAATAAAAACAGTTAACCAATCCATTTGGTTTCAGTTAATATGGGTTGACCCGATAGTTAACCAACTATATTGTCAGGTCTAACTATAGTCAATATTGTATACATATAAATACATACATATATAGATAGAGTTGTTTAGTATTCTATCTGTCTTTTAATATAAATTGTTTAGAGTAATATTTTTGTCTATTAATATAAATAGTTTGAGAATTTAAAGTAAGTATTAATTACTTAGTTTTCAATATTACTCCAAATATTAAATATTACGTATAAATTTTGGTTCTCTAACTGTTATTTTGCCCAATAAATAACAACCTCTTTCCAATACAAGTATAATATAAATAATTAATATTATATTTAATGTTATATATTCTTTTTATTCATAAATAAATGTCGATTAAATTTTTTTTAAGGCGTACGAAGAATGACTATCATATGATGCTCCAGTATATTAGGCTCAAGGGTCAATCATACTTAGGGGTGTTCAACCGATTTTTATCGATCGAACCTAACTCTGCATCAACTGCACTCAAATCGAAAATCGTCCAAATTTTAATATCGATACTCTGGGATTGGGTTGATCCAAGATATCAACCCCATTTGCATTCTGCCTTCTAAGTCTCGATTTTACCAAAAATTAATAAAATTATTATTATTATTATTATTATTATTATTATTATTATTCTTATAATCATTATTTTATTATTATTATTATTATTATTTTAATTATTATAATCATTATTATTATTATTATTATTATTATTATAATCATTATTTTATTATTATTATTATTTTTATTATTATTATAATAATTATTTATTATTATTATTATTAATAAATTATTATTAATAATAAAAATTAGAAAATCTAAGATAATCCTATTCCTATTTCGATTTTTCTTGAACCATAAAAACACCGAATCAAAACTGCATCAAAAAAACGGTATATACCGGTTTTTATCTTTAAAAACCAAACCGACTTTTTTTTATATCGAATCAATTGTTTTGGTCCTATTTCAAAAATCGAAAAACCAAAAAAACCGAAAAAAATGAACACCGCAATCATACTTGTTCTTGCAAAACACATAGGCTAGTAGTAAGAACAAAAGCTTATGAAAAAGAAACAATATGTCTCTTCAAGAGAAGGGTTTACTCAAAAGGACAGAGATGGCCCCCAATATTAATTACTCAAAAATATATTTCGTTTCCCGCTTTTTTCTTATTCTATAATTTGTTATAAGAAATCGAATGAAAGTGATAGTGTTCTAATGTATAGAAGTTTCACTCATGTGAGTAAAAAGTTTGTAAAAATAATAAATTTTTTTTTGTGAAAATATTATTATTTTTTAAAATTTTAAGTTTCAATTTGCATTGTGGTTCTTAGTTCAACTTTATTCTTCACTTCTAGTGTTATGTGGCAGACACTGTTATAGTTAATTGGTTCTCTATTGGGATAAATAATGTTTTGGTCACTGTACTAGGTTCCGGTTTTCATTGTGGTTACCGAATTTTTTTTGTTACAATCGAATAACTGTACTATCAAAAAATTACAAAATGGTCATTCCGTTCGATTTCCGTCCAAAAATTTGACAGAAATGCTGACTGTGCATATTGTGTTGCTAACAAGTGTTGAACTCAAGACCTCCCCAATCAATCCCTAGAATCAAATCAAATGCAAGTATTTTTAATGAAATAAGATCGACAGGTAATGTGAGGGTACCGATTTGAACCAAACAAGACTTATAAACAGTGGATGTAATGAAGGTATCTCCCAACAGAGTTTCAACAGATAAGTCAAAGTCTAATTTCTCCGGAGTCAAATTTAATCGTTGAGCGCAAGTAGGAGAAATAAAAGAATGGGTAGAACCGGTATCAAATAAGGTATAGACTTCGCTAGAGTTTATGATAAGCTTACCCGTGATGACCTCGTTCGGGTTCCTTGCTTTCTGGGAGGTCACAACAAACGCTCTCCCTTGTACTACCGGCTTTGACTTTTATGGGACGGTCTTTGGTGCCTCTATCCTAGTTGAACTTGTCTTTGGTGAACTATAAAATTGGGCTAGGTGACATTCTCTTCCATAATTATAACACGCTTTGGATGGCATCGCCAGCAGCTTTGACCGATATGTCCTTCCTCCGCATTTGAAGCATATGATAGTGGTCGTTTCTCCTTCCTTAACCACGCAGTTCTTTGGTCTTGGCGACGCCTTTCCATCATTGTTGAATCTCCTTTTCTTGAAATGTCTATTTTTTACCGCTCGCCATGATTACTACCAAAGTGGTTACCATTCCCGCATGTTGATTCCTCCACGCTTATTGTCACCGTTTCGATGACTGTTACCATTGGTATTTTCATGTCACGCCACCGCTTTCCTTGGTTATGCTGACTCGTTACCGCGCTCCAATAACTGAGCCCTATATACAATATCTAAGTTAAAACACAGTTTATGAGAAATTAGATATTGACGTATCTCCGGTTTCAAGCCTCTTAAAAACATTGGCGTCATTCTCTCCTCATTATCAACCAAATGGGATGCAAACTGAGACAACTCTCCGTAAATTTAGCCTCGTATTGCGACAAGGTCATATTGTTTTGTTCCAACTTGATAAACTCCACCTCCTTCATGTGACAAATACTTTCGGGATAGTACTTGTCGTTGAATAGCCTCTTGAACTTCTCCCAAGACATCTTGAGTGCGTCGCCATGGGGTACGCTTACGATTCCCACCAAAGACCGCCTCTTCACGCAACATGAAGGTGGCGAAGGGAAACTTTTGCTCCTCGGAGCATCCCAAGACATCAAATATCTTGGTGATCTACTTTATCCATGCTTCCGCCTTAAATGGTTTAGGCTCTCGAATAAACTCGGGTGGCCCCAGCTCCTTGAACTGTTTAGCGGTGACCGTTCGAGAGTTTCATGTGTTGACACCTGTATTTTGAACAGGAGCCATACTCGCCTGATGTTGCATGAATTGCATGAAGCCTCGGAACATTCCATCGTTCATCATTTGGTCAGTGTTGTTGTTTGCATGAGGATTGTCGCCTTCTACGATGCACGTTGTCCTCGATTATTGATCTGCGGAGACTCAACGGTCTCCTCAGGCTCCATTGATGTTCTCAACATTCTCTGGATGCCATTTTCAAACATTGCCACAAAACAAGGGTTAATTGACATGCAACATATTATCACTATACTCGGCCGACCAATCAAATACCAAATAAACTTAGTAGGTCATACTAATAAGAATTCCCCGCCTCCCTCCTAGTTCTAGTTTCACATCTTAGCCAGGATCATATCCCTAAGATTTGATACCAACCGTGACGCCCCCAAAATTAGGTATACGCCACCCATCTTGGGTCGCCACTTACATGGTACAAAAATTCTAATACAACTTAATAATACAACCTGCGTATACAATTCGACAAAACATAAACTGTGAGTTTGAATAAAATATTGTATACTAGAGATTATACAAACTCAAAAGGAGTCCTTATTACAATTATTATTACACTATTTCACGTAATAGTGAAGACTACTAATGTTATCATCCGTCACCACTCCGCTCCCTCGACTAGTCCCTCGCCACGCTCTCATTTCAAAAAAGAACAATAAAAGTAAAAGGGTGAGCTCAACTAGCCCAAGAGGAAATATTATGACTAAGATAATGCGTAATATATTATCGTTAGCCTTCAACAAAGTTGTTAAACCGATACAATATAACAACCATCAAGTTTAACTACAATGAACAAGCAATCCATTAAAAGAGTCAAGTAGAGAATAAAATCTACTATCTTTTATGATTTAGAAGGTTTTTCATCACTTTTATCATTGGGACTCAACAATAAATAATCCACATCATCAAATCACCCCTGCACTATGGCCAATGATATTCTTTAGTATCACGACCACAATTATCCATGCAAAGACGAGCCAAGAATATTTGTGTATTCATTAATGGTCATGATCATGCCAACAATCGTCCATCAATGCACTACGGGCCAACGAGGACTTTTACCACATCATTTGTAACATTACTACCATGATTACACCGAATAATCCATGGTCATAATCATACCAAGTCCATCTATGCACTACAGCCACGTATGACTTTCAAAAATATAAATATGAGGATGATGACAATGATATAAGAATTCAATAAAACAAGTTCAAGAATTAATTTGTCTAAGAACCAATAACGTCCAAATTGTCAACATGATACTGCTTTGTAGTGTAAAATTCAAGAATGCTCAGAAGAATATTTTCATGAAAAGATACTGGATAAAGCGCAATTATCAAGGATATTCCACCAATTTCATGGAGTATAGAAGTCAAAACTTTAACCAACTGAGTATAATAAGGAATGGAATAACAAAAGAAATTACCAGGCATGCGATAGACGCATGAAAAAGTTATTCCAACAAAATAATAAATAACGGAATCAGTCCCACGTAGAAACGTGTCAGACGGGATATTCTAACAAAATAATAAAGACGGAATCGTGTCCGCGAGAACGTCTGCATGATGGATATTCCAATGTAATAATAAAGACGGAATCAGCCCGACGTAAAATGCATGCATATGATATTCACGAAGCTTTTGGAGTGTCACCTCAAGTGTTGCTTTCATGATCTTAACGATTTTGGAATAAATAAGGATGTCATCAATAAAGACGACCACAAAGTGATCCAAATATTCTTTGAATACTTGGTTCATCATATCCATGAAGGCGTTAGGAGCATTAGTCAATCCAAAAGACATAACTAGGAATTCATAATGCCCGCATCGAAGTTCCGAAAGTCGCTTTTGAATGTCATCTGCTTCTAATCTTCATTGTCGATATCCTAACGAAGATTAATCTTTGAAAAGAATTTGCTCTCTTGCAAATCGGTAAAACAGTCATCAATACGTGGAAATGGATACCTATTTTTGATGGTGACATGATTCAACTCCCGATAATCAATACAAAGTCGCATACTCCCATCTTTCTTCTTCACGAATAGTAGAGGAGCACCCCAAGGAGAAGTACTAGGGACGAATAAAGCCAATGTCTAACAATTCCTACAGCATTGGGTCTTTAATTCTCAAGTTCAATAGAGTCATTCGATATGGGGCTTTGGAAATGGGTTTTGTACCGTGTTCAAGGTCGATACAAAATTCAATTTCACGCCTGGGGTAAAGGCTAGGAAGTTCTTCAGAAATATGTCGTGAATTTATTAACAATAGAAATATCATTCAAAACTCGACGTATTTTTGTTAGATCCGTGATATGAGCTAAGAAAGCTTGACATCCGCTTTTCAATAAACGGATAGCTTTATGGCTTGAGAGATGATCGCATCGATTTTAATGGTTTGGTCGCTTGAATTCGCATAATAGGTTGATTAGGAATATGAAAGCTAACAACCTTATGAAAATAATTAATTTTTGCATGATGAGTAGTTAACCAATCAATTCCTAGAATCATGTCAAATGCAAGTATATTCAATGAAATAAGATCGACAGGTAATATGAGGGTATCGATTTGAACCAAACAAGACTTATAAACAATGGATGTAATGAAGGTTTCTCCTATTGGAGTTTCCACAGATAAGTCAAAATCTAATTTCTCCGGAGTCAAATTTAATCGTTGAGCGCAAGTAGGAGAAATAAAAGAATGGGTAGAACCGGTATCAAATAAAGTATAGACTTCGCTAGAGTTTATGATAAACTTACCCGTGATGACCTCATTTGGGTTCCTTGCTTTCTAGGAGGTCACTACAAACGCTTTCCCTTGCACTACCGGCTTTGACTTTTTTGGGACGGCCTTTGGTGCCTCCATCCTAGTTGAACTTGTCTTTGGTGAACGACAAAATCGGGCTAGGTGACCTTCTCATCCATAATTATAACAAGCTTTGGACGACATCGCGCTTTGACCGATGTGTCCCTCCTCCGCATTTGAAGCATATGATAGGTGGTCGCTTCCTTCCTTCCTTACAACAAAGTCTTTGGTCGACGCTTTCCATCATTGTTGAATCTCATCTTCTTGAAATGTCCATTCTTATTTTTTTGGCCCTGATTACCAACGAAGTGGTTACCATTTCTAGCCTGTTGATTCCCTCCACGCTTGTTGTCACCGCTCAATGATCGCTTCTCATTGGTATTATCATTTTGTTTCACCGCTTCTTTTTTCAGGCGTTGACTCGTTATCGCGCTCCACTAACTGAGCCCTATTTATAACATCTGAATACAAACACAGTTTATGAGAAATAAGATGTTGACGTATCTCCGGCTTCAAACCTCTTAAAAACATCCGCGTCATTCTTTCTTCATTATCCACCAAGTGGGACGCAAACCGGGATAACTCGGAAAACTTTGCTTCGTACTGCGACACGGTCATATTATTTTGTTCCAACTTGATGAACTCCACCTCCTTCATGTGATGAATACTTTCGGGAAAGTACTTGTCGTTAAATAGTTCTTGGAAATTCTCCCAAGAAATTTTTAGTGCGGCAGGTTAAGTACGCTTTACCGACTCCCACCAGTAATCTGCCTTTCTTCGCAACATAAAGGCGACAAAGGGAACCTTTTGCTTCTCGGAGAATCTCAAGACATCAAATATCTTGGTGATTTGCTTTATCCATTCTTCTGCCTTAAGTGGTTTTGGATCTCCAATAAACTCCGGTGGTCCCATCTCCTTGAACTGTTTAGCGGTGACCGTCCGAGAGTTTTCAGTGGTTCCACCTACATTTTGGACAGGAGCCGCTCTCGCCTGCTGTTGCATGAATTGCATAAAGCCTCTGAACATTCCATCATTCATTATTTGGTCAAGGTTGTTGTTATTTGCATGAGGATTGCCGCCTCCGATGCACACATTATCCTCGATTATTGATATGTGGTGAATTAACTATCACTTCAGTCTCCATTGCTATTCTCAACATTCTCGGATGTCATTTTCAGATACTGCCACAAAACAAAAGGTTAATTGACATGTAACATATTATCCCTATATTCTGACCGACCTATTAAATACAAAAATAAATTTAGGTAGGTTATACTAGCGAAGGAATTCCCCGTCTCTCCCCTCCTAGTTCTATCCTCACATCTTAGCCACGGATCATATACCTTAGCTTTGATACCAATTGTGACGCCCCCAAAATTAGGTATACATCACCCATCTTGAGTCGCCAGATACATCGTACAGAATCCAAATACAACTTAATAATACAACTGTCGTGTACAATACGACAAACATAAACTGTGAGTTTGAATACAAATATTGTCTACTAGAGAGTATAAAAACTCAAAAGGAGTCCTCATTACAATTATTATCACAATCGTTTCACGAATAGTGAGGACTACCAATGCACTATCTAGGATCATCACCCGCTCCCCGACTAGTTCTCGCCACGCTCTCATTTTCTCAAGAGAACAATGAAAAAAAGGGTGAGCTCAACTAGCCCAAAGAAGAAATATTATGACTAAGATAATGTAGAATAATTTATCATTAGCCTTCAACAATAGTTAAAATTGATAAAATATAACAAACATCAAGTTTAACTGCAGCAGTGAATAAGCAATCCATTGTAAGAGTCATGAGAGAATAAAATCTACTATCTTCTATGATTTAAAAGGTTTTTCATGACTTTTATCACCGAGACTCACTTTTATAAATAATCCACATCATCCTTTACTACTACTTAAGGATATTCATTAAGATCACAACCACGAATTATCCATGATCATAGCCAAGGATATTCGTATTCATCAATGGTCACGATCGTACAACAACCGTCCATCAATGCACTACGGTCAATGAGGACTTTTTCCACATCATTTGTAACATTACTACCATGATTACACCGAATAATCCCTGGTTATAATCATACCAAGTCCATCTATGCACTACAGGCCACATATGACTTTCAACATAATATAAACAGGAGGATGATGACAATGATATAAGAATTCAATAAAACAAGTTCAAGAATTAAGTTATTCAGGAACTAATAACGTCCAAATTGTCAACATGATACTGCTTTGTAGAGTAAAATTCAAGAATGCTCAGAAGAATATTTCCATGAAAAGATACTGGATGAAGCGTAAATATCAACGATATTCCACTAATTTCATGGAGTATAGAAGTCAAAACTTTAACCAACTTAGTATAATAAGGACTGGAATAACAAACGAAATCACCAGGCATGCGATAGACCGCACATGCAGGTTATTCCACATCATCCCTGCACTACGGCTAAGGATATTCATTAGGATCACAACCACGAATTATCCATGCACTACGCCCAAGGATATTCGTGTATTCATCAATGGTCATGATCATGCCAACAATCGGCCCATCAATGCACTACGGGCCAATGAGGACTTTACCACATCAATTGTAACATTACTACCATGATTACACCGAATAATCCTCGGTCATAATCATACCAAGTCCATCTACGCACTACATGTGCCACGATTGACTTTCAAAAATATAAACATGAGGATGATGACAATGATATAAGAATTCAATAAAACAAGTTCAAGAATTAAGTTATTCAGAACTAATAACGCCCAAATTGTCAACATGATATCGCTTGTAGAGTAAAATTCAAGAATGCTCGTAAGAATATTTCCATGAAAAGATACTGGATGAAGCGCAAATATCAAGGATATTCCACTAATTTCATGGAGTATAGAAGTCAAAACTTTTACCAACTGAGTATAATAACGAATGAAATAACAAAAGAAATCACCATGCATGCAATACTTCGCATAGACAGGTTATTCCAACAAAATAATAAGTAACGGAACCAGGTCAGGCGATATTCGCACCGATAAGATGTTCCAACAGAATAATACAGACGAAACCAGTCCCAAGAAAACGCATGCATACATGATATATTTCAAATGTAATAATAATAAAGATGAATTCAGGTCCCAGAAACGCATGCATGTGATATTCCAAATGTAAAAAATAATAAAGATGGATTAATAGAAGAATAGCACCAAGTATAGGGTAGTCCGCGTATACTGGTTATTCCAGCAGAATAATAAAGAATGGAATAACAAAAGTTCTCTTCATGAATATAAAAGAAATAATAACCCTTACCGTAAAAGAAACTGAATATAAGAGTAGGAAAATAGCATAATACTTTTCTATAGTTTATTTATAAATTCTCTCTCTAGAGTTTCAGTGAATTCGTAATAAATAATGAAGGAATGAGCTTCTATTTATAGAAGAATGGACTGCATAGTAACTAACTTATGAACGGTCCAGATTGATTAATTTTAATCGGACGGTCCATAATTAAAGCAAAATCTTTAAATAAAATATATTATATATATTATATATTTTAAATATATATATAACATGTGCAAAAAAAATCACAGGATACACTCCCGTGATCACCTATTTCCTTCATATCCTAAATTGTCAAAGTTATATATATATAATAACCTAATAATACTCCTTTCCTGACTCTTTCCCCCCCTAATTCCCCCGTGACAAAATTGTCTTCAGCCAAGACTTTGCCAAACACATGGGTCCCACTCGTGGGACCCACCTTTTATTATATAAAATAACTTTCTACCGATTATTTTGAAAAATGAGTAAATAGGAGTCCATAAAATAAGCAAAATTTATAACAATTACTATAACAATAATTGAACAAAACTGAGTGACTTCTTACGTAAGCATCAATAATCAAAATCGTGTTTCTATCGCAAACTACGCCAGACATCAGCATTTTTAACACCGGGTGTTTCAACAGCTTAACTAAAAAACTTCCGCCAAGTATTTTCATAAAGTATTTTTGTTTTTTCTCAATCCGACAATAATTCCGTTGTGGGGTCCACCAATGATTATGCTTGTTGTACGAATATTCCTCGTTAAAACGAATATTTCCTAACCAATCAATATTATATAACAACTTGCATACTTTGCAAAATTTATAAATATTACCCATAACTATAACATTATATTAAATTAATTCCATAATATTCAAAAATGATAATTATAGAAAAATTCATCTTTATTCAAAAGTTGGGATCTTACAGGTGGAGTGTATACATAATCACATAATAATTTTTTGGTGCAAGGGGGGGGGGTGGGTAGGTGGTGTGGTGGGGTGGGGGTGGGTGGGGTGAGGTGGAGTGGGGGTAAGGGGTGTATACATAATCACATAATATTTTTTTTGGTGGGGGTGGGGGTGGGTGGCGTAGGGGGTGTATACATAATCACATAATATTTTATCAAGTTAAAAAGCAATTTTTTGTGGGGGGTGGGGGTAAAAGGCCAAGAAGGGGTGTATACACAATCACATAATATTTTTTTTGATGGGGTGGGAGTGGGGTGGGTGGTTGAGCTTCTTGAATCTATCTAATAAAATACAAATGATTTTGAATTTTCGCTCATTCAATAAATCATCTGGGTTGTTTAAAGTTTGAGATAAATCTCACCGCCCATACAGTGCCGGAGACACGGGACCAAGCTAGTATGTAAATATGGGTGGAAAAACTTTTGATTTGGAATGGGTCGAAAAATGGTTAACCGGGTTGGAACTATATTTCTTTTTAAAAATATGGTACCAAACTTTAACCAACCCAAATAAATAAAAACAGTTAACCAATCCATTTGGTTCCAAAGTTAATATGGGTCAATTCGATAGTTAACCAACTATATTGTCGTGTCTAATCAGAAGTCAATATTGTATACATATAAATACATACATATATAGATAGAGTTGTTTAGTATTCTGCTCTATCTTTTAATATAAATTGTTTTAGAGAAATATTTTTGTCTATTAATATAAATAGTTTGAGAATTTAAAGTAAGTATTAATTACTTAGTTTTCAATATTACTCAAATATTAAATACTACGATATAACTTTTGGTTCTCTAACCATTATTTTGCCCAATAAATAACAACCTCTTTCCAATACAAGTACAATATAAATAATTAGTATTATATTTAATGTTATATTCTTTTTATTCATAAATAAATGTCGATTAAATTTTTTTTAAGGCGTACGAAGAATGACTATCATATGATGCTGTAGTATATTAGGCTCAAGGCTCAATCATACTTAGGGGTGTTCAACCGGCTTTTTTTGATCGAATCCTAATTTGCATCAACTGCATCTGAAACCGAAATCGCCTAAATCTTAATAATCGATAATGCAGACGGCTGATTGACTGGCAAGATATCGAACCCATAGCATTGGGTTTGGTACCGATTTTTATCGAAAATTAATATAATTATTATTTTTATTATTATTATTATTATAATCATTATTTTATTATTATTATTATTATTATAATCATTATTTTATTATTATTATTATTATAATAATTATTTATTATTATTATTAATAAATTATTAATAATAATAAAAAATTAGAAAATCCAGATAACTTATCCTATTTTGCTTTTCTTGAACTGATAAAAACGCCGAATCAAATTCCAGATCAAAAAACCCAGATATACCGATTTTTTTGTACCGAACCTAATTCTCTTTTTTTTATACCGAATCGACTGTTTTGGTCCTGCTCAAAACCGAAAAACCGAAAAAAATAAACACCCCAATCATACTTGTTCTTGCAAAACACATAGGCTAGTAGTAAGAACAAAAGCATATGAAAAAGAAACAATACGTCTCTTCAAGAGAAGGGTTTACTCAAAAGGACAGAAATGGCCCCCAATATTAATTACTCAAAAATATATTTCGTTTCCCGCTTTTTTCTTCTTCTATAATTTGTTATAAGAAACCGAATGAAAGTGAAAGTGTTCTAATGTATTAAAAAGTTTGTAAAAATATTAAATTTTATTTGTGAAAATATTATTATTTTTTAAAATTTTAAGTTTCAATTTACATTGTGGTTCTTAGTTCAACTTTATTCTTCACTTCTAGTGTTTATGTAATACGATAATCGTTATAGTTAATCGGTTCTCTATCGGGATAAATAATGTTTTGGTCACTGTACTAGGGTCCGGTTTTTATTGTGGTTATCGAATTTTTTTTTGTTACAATCGAATAATTGTACTATCAAAAAATTACAAAATGGTCATTCCGTTCGATTTTCGTCCAAAAATTTGACGGAAATGCTGACTGTGCATATTGTGCATATTGTGTTGCTAACAAAAACCAATAGACCAACTACATATTATGCCAAAATTTATGTAACACTAATATTTAAATAACCTAGCATTGTTTATAATAATTATTATTATAATAATAATACTAAATTTTAAATAATTAAAATTTTAAATAATAATAATTATTGTAATAATTAAAATAATAATAATTAGTTCCAATATGTTTATGATTCGATGCTGATGCTAATGCTAATGCTAAATTTGAAAATGGTTCCTATTATTAGGGTTTAGGGTTTAGGGTTTAGGGTTTAGGGTTTAGGGTTTAGGGTTTAGGGTTTAGGGTTTAGGGTTTAGGGTTTAGGGTTTAGGGTTTGGGGTTTAGGGTTTAGGGTTTAGGGTTTAGGGTTTGGGGGGTTTAGGTTTT